>JAECXC010001386.1:0-249670 GCA_018152125.1 Drosophila dunni | reverse complement strand
GTGCAAAAGCAGTTTTTACTTTTTGCACTTCGCGGACTTAATTGGGACCCTAACCTTGGTCTTCCATCCTACACCAACAGGCTCTTACTCCTCGATCTTCCGTTCCTTATTAATCGCAGGAAAGTTATTTTTCTTCATGAACTTATAATTGGCGATATCTGCTCCCCATCCCTCTTAGAACGCCTTTATTTTAACATTCCAACCAGGGCAACCAGGTACTACATCCCTTTATTTCTTCCTACATGCACTACTGACTACGCTTTGCACAATCGTTTTCGGGTACTACGCGCTAATTATAATCAATACTATAGAATAATTGATACATCTCTCTCTCTTTTCCAACTTAAAGCTTCACTTTTTAGCCAACTCCGTTAAATCTCTGATTTCCATGGGCAGTATGTTTGGAATCCCTTCCATTCATGCGTCCCTTTAAATCAGAGATCTTTCGTGTTAGTTTTGGCACACATTTTTATTGATCTGATTGGGTTTTTCTGGGTTTTTCCCAATCCTCGCAACAAATGTTGGATCAATTTCAGTACTTTTTATCCCCAGATTAACTATTAACTATTAATTAATTTATCTTTCAGTTAATTTACCTTTTCAGTTAAAATAAATTTTTTACCTTCTAAAAATTATTAATATTAATTTTAATTATATTTATAAACTTATTTTTGGTTAATACTCGCGACTGATCTTAGTCTGCGTTAATAAATAAATAAATAAATAAATGACGTGCAGTGCTGAAATTTCGTATGATGTCAAACGTATACGTATGTGAAAACAGACAAAATGATTTATGTATGTTGGATTCTAGTTATTTTATTTATTTTTAGACCCCCTACTCTAAAAAAGAGTAGAGGGGTCTATTAGGTTTGTCAGAAGCGAAATGTGCGTAACAGGCAGAAGGAGGCGTGGCCGACCCCATAAAGTATATATATTCTTGACCAGCATCAACAGCCGAGTCGATATAGCAATGTCCGCCGTCTGTCTGTCCGTCCGTCCGTATGAACACCTGGATCTTTTAAAAAGCTAGAACCAAAAACAGAACCACCAAATTTATAATGAAAGTCCGTTAATAAGCTAC
This sequence comes from Drosophila dunni, assembly GCA_018152125.1. Lineage (NCBI taxonomy): Eukaryota > Metazoa > Arthropoda > Insecta > Diptera > Drosophilidae > Drosophila > Drosophila dunni. The sequence goes on along the minus strand of JAECXC010001386.1, from coordinate 248,586 downwards.
GCAGGTTAAGTTTATTTCAAATTTTTGCCTCGCCTCTTACCGCTCACGCAATGAGCAAAAAACCAGACACACCTCGAAAAAAAATGTAGTTTTAGGCCAATAACTCAGTAACTATGGCACTTAGGAACACCATTTCTGGTTGCTAGAGTTGCTAGAGACAGCCTGCCACGCCCCTTTTTCTCATATAAGCTAAAAAACTTTCAAAATTTCAAGCTCAAAATTTGCTGGATTTAGGGCATTTAATCAAATAGTACAGTGTTGTAATTAATTAATAAAAAATTAGGAATATCATATCAAACTATATTCCAAGCGGCATTAAAATCCGTCAATTAACAAAAAAGTTAGAACGTTAGAAAGTTTATGTAATTTAGCTGCAATTTCGCCGCCTGTGTGACGTCAGCGCTGCTCGCAGACGCTGCGTTGCTGCGACGCTGCCGTGCCCACCAGTGCTAGGCACGCATACATACATATGTGCATACACATAATTTCAAACGAGTGTGTACTTGTATGTATAACATGTAAATGCGAATAAGCGAAAGATGCTTGAAAGTAGCGCGTGGTGCGAATGGTAGAGTTACGGCGCGATGTGAAATCGTTGCCTGAGAGTCGTATGTTTGAATGCTGGCAATGAGAATTACAAAATTTATTTTTTTATACTCTCTGCAAGAGTATATTGGGTTTGTGCAAAAGTATGTAACAGGCAGAAGGAGGCGTGGCAGACCCCATAAAGTATATATATTCTTGATCAGCATCACAAGCCGAGTCGATATAGCCATGTCCGTCTGTCCGTCTGTCTGTCTGTCTGTCTGTCTGTCTGTCTGTCTGCCGTCCGTATGAACAAACAGATTTCAGAGATGGTAAGAGCTACAAGCTCGAGCTTGGTGTCAATCGATCACATATTTAGTCAGTCAATGCAAGAGTCTTTTTTTTTCGATGACACGCCCCATTCGCCCACAATCAGCAAAAATCTAGACACACCTCGGAAAAAATCGTTGTTTTCGGCGAATATCTCAGTAACCATGGCACCTAGGATCATCAATTCTGGTATGGAGGTTCCTAGCGACAACGTTTATGCACTGGCATTTAAAATTTTGGACTGCGACTCCCCTTTTATTCCCACAATACAAAACAATAATTCTCAACTTTCGTTCCGTTTTTAGACATTTGTTCATATAGTACACCATTGTTATTATATAATTCGAGTGGAGACTAACTATATCAATCTATTCCTGAAGGGTGCATTAAAATTTTACTATTTTGAAGACGATTGTTCAGCATACACTGCTCATAAATCAAATAATTTTTTAAAAGCATACAAATATGTAAAAATATTGTTTTTTAAAAAGTTTTTCAACGGTGTTTTGACTTAGGTAAATTTTTCTTGGTTACTAGAAGAGACGCACTAAAACTAATAATTTATTCAAAGAAAATGTAGTAAATATATAATTAATGTGCGTAACAGGCAGAAGAAGGCGTAGCAGACCCCATTAAGTAAATACATATAATCTTGATCAGCATCAACAGCCGAGTCGATATAGCGATGTCCGTTTGTCCGTCAAAATAATACCGACAATACCGATACTAGGCCTGGAAGTGAAACCCGAAAAAAACAGCTTGAAAAAAGCGACCACTGAGGCAATGGGTAATCTTGATGTCTCTTGCAGCGCTTTTTGATAAGCGTTGTAAGGCGGAGTTCTTCGCCGTCATACATAGGTTTATTTATATGTATACACAGAGTTAAGATTAGATAAAAATAGATTTAAGAAAATGAAGTACAATAGTTTGTTAATTTAGTATTAAGAGAATATCATGGATTAAAGTATTTTAAGTTATCGAATAATCTGTCGATAAGAGTTTAGGGATGCTGGTAGCGCCCTCTGCCGGGAGCGTGGGGAGCAGTCGGGTGCAACTCTGGACGAAAGCTCTGTGGTGAGGAGATCGAGAGCGTTGCCGGCACTTTGCGATCGAACCTAAAAGCGAACAGACATGAGCAGCGAGCAACTAAAGGAACAACTTAACAGTGAGTAGATAAAGCCGTTAGGACCGGTGCGACGATAGGGTGAACTAGTGAGAGAAAGAAAAAATAAACTAAAAGAAAACGCAAACGAACGGTGCGTTCTTAGTTGATAGAAAATAAAAATAAAAACCCAACATTGCTCAGCTTCTGCCCATCACATCCCTACTCCCGTTATATTCCGTTTCGTTTGAGAATAGCAGTGACTCTACGGTGCCCCTAGAGTCCCGCTCTTTTCTCACGAATCAACGCCGTCTTCCGCTGAGAACCATCGTGGCCTCTTGGTACCCTTGAGCTACGATCGGAAACTCCCAAGACGTTATCTCTCCCTGCACGCAGCGATTCGCTGAGATCAACGGTGGCGCTCCCCGTTTAGATCTCGCGTCCGCATCGTCCAACTCCCTCCTGCACTCATTGCCTGAGAACAGCGGTAGCCGCCTGAGTACCTCGGCGCTACGTTTCGATCTCGCGGAGCAGCGCATGACATTGCTGAGAACAACGGTGGCGCCCCCCGTTAAGATCTCGCGTCTCGCTTCCCCTCTCCCCACGCAGTGCCCTCCCGCACGGGAACAGCGGCGGCCGCCCGAGTACCTCGGCGCTTCGCTTCGATCTCGCGGAGCACCGCAGCGGTCCGTTTCCCCTTCACACGCTAGTATCCTCCCCCCTCAGATCGGTCAGTTTTCCCCGTCTGCAGCGTCGCCGCGAATATTACAAATATCTTGTAAAATTCGAGCCCTGGACAGACTGAGATTTGTACAGCGGCTTCTTTACAGCGTTAATGTTGGAGGAGGCAGTCGAGCCCCGTTTGAAGCTTGTGCATATCTAAGGACGCCAGGAGGTCTGTAGCTTATATTGGGGACTGCAAACTTGTCGGCTACTGGGTTGAGTACTTATTTTCCTTTACATTACATTTAAGAGTTCTGCGAAATCAAGGCAGGACGCCAGGGTGCCATAGCAGCCGCCGCCATTTTCACGCAAAAAGGAATACTCCTAGAAAATGGGACGAGCGATCTAAGCAGGGGTGCCGCCGGTGTTCTCTTCGAGTCACCGCGAAGCAACATGATATCTAAACAGGGTACCGTGTCCGCCGCCGTTGTTCTCGAATAATGAGAGAAGGGAAAGAATGCCTTGCGAGATCTAGGCCGTCGCTTAAGAATGCCATAAAGACCACGGCTGTTCTCGGCAAAAAGGCACTAGTAATTCGCGAGATCTTGGCGTGACTCTAGGGTGCCAAGATCCCCGTCTTAAAACGTCGTACGCAACAACTGCCTTTTTGGCGTTACCGTAAGTCTCTTGCCTAATATGCAGAACTATATAACTTCTAAATAATACCATATTCATTATTTGCTTTACCAATCCAAGATAAGTAATCATCAACCATTTTTCCGAAAGGGTGCAATTCTTTTAGATGGTCTTGTAATATTGCAACCTGAGTCAGCTCATAACTGTGTGGCACCCTCGTTAAAAGAGTAGCTGCGAAAACGACAGGGTTGACGCTTGCCTGCGCCAACTACACCTGTTCGACCTTGTCACTAATTTGCTAAAGATTGTGTTTAATGAAAACGAGTTGACCATGCACATTGCTTTAAGTACCCCCGTACTCTAAAAAAGATAAGAGGAGTCTATTAAGTTTGTCAGAAGCGAAATGTGCGTAACAGGCAGAAGGAGGCATACCAGACCCCATAAAGTATATATTTTATTGATCCCCATCAATAGCCCAGTCAATATAGCCATTCCCGTCTGTCCGTCTGTCCGTATGAACACCTGGATCTTTTAAACTACAAAAGCTAGAAGCACCAAATTTAGAATGAAAGTCTGTTATTAAGTCAGGCAGGTTAAGTTTATTTCAAATTTTTGCCACGCCATTTACCGCTCCCGCAATGAGTAAAAATCCAGAAACACCTGGGAAAATTTTATGTTCTAGGCGAATATCTCAGTAACTATGGCACTCAGGAGCACCAATTCCGGTATGCAGGGTCCTAGAGACAGCCTCAACATTTTGTGCTGCCACGCAAAAATTACTTTTAACAAAAGAGCTATCACTTAAAAAAGTTTATGAAGTTTAGCTGCAATATCACCCAATGCGCGCAAGCGAGACAACAACATACAATCACATGTTCGAATGTTTTCGCTGCCTGTGTAACGTCAGCGCTGCTAACAGAAGCTGCCGTGCCGACCAACGCTTGACACACATACATATATATGTTCATACATACAATTTCAAACGAATGTGTGTACATATGTATAACATGTAAATGCTGATAATCGGAAGATTCTTGAAAGTGGCGCGTGGTGCAATTGGTAGAGGGTCGTAGGTTCGAATGTTGGCAATGAGAATTTCTATTTTAATTTTTTTTAAATATCAATTCAAAATATACATATAAATTTTAATTTGTAAATTTCATTTCAAAAATTTAATTAAAATTAAATACGAATTTCGCTCTTCTATGGGAGTACGGTGCCTTTTACTGTCGGCTCGATCGACTATAGCCTTCCTTACTTCTTTTTTTTATATATGTCAAAAATATTTAAGGCTTAATACTTGCACACAATTCGCACGATTATTAGCATTGATATCTAAAGCCATGTCTTTAAAGTTAGGTCAGTCGGGCTCTCGAGCTTAATTGCAATAAGCGCATATCGACAGTTTTTTTCTCTCGTGTATCTAGATATTCAGTTTTAGCTTTTGAATCAATTGGAGAAAGACTCCAGCAAATGTCGAACTGGCTTTTCCTGATTTTCAAAAACCCCAGCTAGTTGATGTGCTCATGGAATTTGCTTCAATTGGTATGTACTGGACCAATTTAATTGGCAAAGAGTGATCCGTTCCGACAAAGAACGATGTTCGGTTGGGTAGTGTATGGGCGGTTCAAGAAGATGCATACCCAAAGGCCAAAATTTTTGTCATTTCTGCAAGAAAAACGTGTTCGACTTGGGCACTTTTGTTATTTCCCCTTCATTTGTAGACAATCGAACCGCTACAAATGTATATTGCGGTGTATTGCGCTATACAATAAACAATTATTATATGTAAAACCAGATAATCAAACCTTTCTCAAAAGTGCGTCGTGGGGTGGTGCGGCGTCAGTGAATTATCTTGCTTAATTATTTTTACAAAAATTACATTTAAATTTGAACTTAAATTTGGAATTAAATCCAGTCATATTCAAATATTTATTTGGAAGTAGTAAAGCTACTGACTGAGTCTAGCTTGGTGGCCGACAGTGTAATCCTTGATTATGCTTTCTTTAAGTCGACCCACGACCTCCACATTGTTTCCCCTAGTTTGTAACTTAGCATCCGCGTAGTTATAAACAAAAGTGCGCGGCAGGATCCTAACTCTTAAATTAGGTTATGGAGTAGGACTTGATATCCACCCATGGAAAACAAAAAAATCAGTAAAAAATGCGACAGTACCCTCGGTCATGAACCCGTATACCGTTGACGACCACAGCAAATACAACAAGAAAGAATGCTATAGTCTCCTCGCGATTATATATTTCCGTTATTCAGTTTTTAAATATGTTTTTAACAACGGAATATAATAAAAAGATTAGTGCAATCGTTGAGTTTTTAAATAAGATTGCTTGGCAAACAAAATATGTTTATACAAATTCATATTTTCGACTAATCGTTCTTATGAGAGCTATTCGATAAAATAGTACATGTACTTCCTAGACAGTACTTGGTTTAGATAGCATAGATAACAAATAAGTTTTCAATACTAAAACATTCCATTTTCACCTGTACATTTACCTTTAAATGAAGATAGAACGCCCTTAAGAGGACGTGTCCAAAAAAAAACTTGTACTGCTTTCCTACTTTTTCTTTCATTTGCGACCTCTTTTAACTTTCTAACTCTTAGCTCTTCTAATATGAGGGTGACCAAAGAAAAGTACCAATTTTTATAGACCAGTGTCCAGTACTTGGGGCTTATTGTGAGACAATCTCACTTTTCGGAATCAGGCGCTTGCTTGGGCTACCCAGTTACTATCGGACATTCTCAATTGAGAAAACATTTTAGTGAACAAGTAAAAATCAAAACACATCACAGTCAAATGAAAAACAGCGTCACGCGTTTGCGAGACCCAGAAACATTCTGGCCTCAAGGGACATGATGCTGATGTACCCAAATTACAAGAAACCGTTTGATCTGACAAAAAACGGATGATTTCGGCAAATGTCGACCCCATAAATTATATACAGTGCATCACATTAATATTCGGTTTTTTTCTTTCAACTTTAAGCATCGATAAAACTTACCAATCTAGGCATAATCAAAAAATTTAAAACTTTATGTTATAGCTTAGAATGTCACCTTTCCATTGATGTGCATATAAAGTTATTGAATATAACACTTAAATATTTATAGTTAATTAAACGAAAGAACCTCAAAAATTTGCATTACTGTAATATTCGGTTTTCATACATGATCCAATTTGCGTTGTTTTCCAGTTCCGAGCAATTGTTGTTAACGCTTTGAATGCTTTATTTGATCTGATTTTTATAAAGTAGGAATAAATATAATTACACCTAAAGCGGCGCGGTCCTCAGTGGCAGCGCTGCCTTTTGTAAATAGATTCGTTTTATATATAATATGAAAAACGATTATATATTATATATATATTTAGGTTCTTATATGTAAGCAACGAAACTGTCGCTGTTGAAGCGGAGTGTGTTGTGCACATATATATGCAATTATGCAAGCAGTCACTGTATGGAGTTTATGCTGACACGGCTTGTTTGAAGTTCAAGGCACTCGTAGCCGATCATATTTCGGGTACTTGAACTACACTTGAAAACAAGAAATATTTATGCAATAAAAACTAAGTGTCGTCTACTTGTGTTTACCTTTATTTGTATTTATGTCAACTACAGTGAGCTCTCGATATGTGCAAACCACATCTCCCTCCTTTTGAAAAATAACGAAATTATATGAAGATTTTTTTTAAAATTATATTAAAATTTGTATTTTTTTGTATTTATTCTTTTAGATTTTGAATAACTTTAACCTATTCTTATTTACTGTCTGTGGCTTCTTTTTATACCCGTTACTCGTAGAGTAAAAGGGTATATTGAAATCGTTGGAATGTATGTAACAGGGAGAAGGGGGCGTGTCAGACCCTATAAAGAATATATTTTCTTGATCAGCATCAATAGCCGAGTCGATATAGCCATGTCCGTCTGTCCGTCCGTCTGTATGAACAAAATGATATCAGAGACTATAAGAGGTAAAAAGATAAAAGGGTCGCAAATGAAAGGTACAATACAAAAGCAGTACAAGTTTGTTTTTGACACTCACACTTTAGGGCATTCTATCGTATAGCCCTCATAGGAACGATCGGTCGAAAATATGCTCTAAACATGAAATAGTATGAACAACTTTTGCGTTAACTAATCTATATTAATCAAACTCACACAGAATACATCTGCACAGAATATACTGACCAAGTTTGATCCAAATCGGACTACTATATCGTTTAGCTCCCATAGGAACGATCGGTCAATAATATGCTCTAAACATGAATTTGTATGAAAATGAATGTATGAAAATCTTTCACCATTGCTAATAACATATTGAAAATGAGTAACGGGTATCCTAAAGTCGCGAGGCGACTATAGCATTCCTTATTGTCATTTTTAGACCCCGTACTCTAAAAAAGAGTAGAGGGGTCTTTTAGGTTTGTCAGAAGCGAAATGTGCGTAACAGGCAGAAGGAGGCGTGGCAGACCCCATAAAGTATATATATTCTTGATCAGCATCGATAGCCGAATCGCTATAGCCATGTCCGTATGATCACCTGGATCTTTTAAACTACAAAAGCTAGAGCCACCAAATTTAGAATGAAAGTCCGTTATTATGTCAGGCAGATCAAGTTTATTTCAAATTGTTGATACGCCCCTTACCGCCCCCGCAATGAGCAAAAAACCAGAAAAAATTTATGATTTAGGTTAATATCTCAGTAACTATGACACTTAGCAACACCGATTCCGGTATGCAGGTTCCTACAGACAACTTTACTGCAATGCCATTCAAAATTTTGAGCTGCCCCATTTCTTATATGAGCTAAAAAAACATTAAACTTCAACACCGGGCTTAGGGCATTTAGTCAATTGTACAGTGTTTGTAATTAATTATGCGTGTAGAAGAATATTATATCAAACTATCCTGCACGCGGCATTAAAATCGGTTCATTAACAAGAAAACTACAACGGTACAAAGTTTATGTAATTTAGCTGAAATTTCGCCGCCTGTGTGACGTCAGCGCTGCTCGCAGACGACCGTACCGACCTGTGCTAGGCACGCAAACATACATGTGTGCATACACATAATTTTAAACGAGTTTGTAGTTGTATGTATAACATGTAAATGCGAATAAGCGGAACATGCTTGAAAGTGGCAGGTGGTGCGAATGGTAGAGTTGTGGCGCGATGTGAAATCGTTGCCTGAGGGTCGAAGGTTCGAGTGCTGGCAATGAGAATTGCTAATTTAATTTTTTTTTAAATATCAATTCAAAATGTACATATAAATTTTAATTTTTAAATTTCGTTATACAATTTTAATTCAAATTAAATACAAATGTGCATTACTATGGGAGTACGGGGTCTTTTACAGTCGGCTCGATCGACTATAGCCTTTCTTACTTGTTTTTATAATGCTGCTGAGATTTAGATTTATATTTAAGACTTTTAAGATTAGTTGCTCAAGGGGTTTTGAGTGTTTTCCGAGTTACTTTGTGCAACTCGTACTTAATTGCTATTTCTGTTTCCTCTATTTGAGCCGCATCTTCTCGAGCCGCCTCTAGAGTTTGCATTATTATAGTTACACGTATTATGCTGAGGGTGATTTTGGTAAATCATAACAGTATTTGTTTCTTCGGCTACATCATTGGATGTTTCGATGTATGCAGCTATTGCTTAATCTATATCGTTATCTTTATTTAAGCAATTTTTCTTCATTGCTAATACAGCCTGTTTCGTTCTTAGGGATCTGGCTTGTTCAAGGGTATATTCTTTTTCAATATACGCACCCTCTTAAGACTTAGCCAATTTTTCAATTTCCTGCGTATATACGTTGGGTGAAACAACAAGAAATATTTAAGCAATAATGACTAAGTGTCGTTGCCTTCTTGAGTTTACGTTTATTTGTATTTATGTCAACTACACTGAGCTCTCGATATGTGCATACCAAAATGTAAATTTGCAAGAAGAGTACCCTTTTTATCCACCCACCACGAATTTTGCTACTTTGTTAAGCAAAGTTGACGAAAAAATTTGGCAGTATGCTTCATTGATTTGGGTAGGAAGGAGGTTGTTAAACGCACCGTTAGAATACGATGCTAGATTCGCGATTTTGATGCCCATGAATTCTCTAGTGGTGGGATTATATTTACGAGAGCTGCATCTTAATAATTGTCATGAGGGGGCTATGACAATAATTGCATTACTTAGGCAGCGCATGTGACTCGTTAATGCTCGTCGTGAGTGCACGCAAATAGTGCGAAAATGCGTCCACTATTTTAGATATATACCCAAACTGATGGAACATATAATGGGTAATTTGCCGACAGATCGCCTTTCCGGCGGTCACCCTTTCAATACTTGTGGGGTGGATTTTTGTGGCCATATAAATGTTTTGTTGCGAATTAGAGGAAGAGTGCCATTGAAAATGTATGTTGCAGTTTTTGTGTGTTTTGCTTCAAAGGTTGTTCAGCTAGAACTGGTGCTTGATTTATCCCCTAACGCCTTTATTTGTACATAAAACAGTTTCAACGCGCGGCGTGGCGTGCCAGTCCTGCGATATTCGGACAACGGCACAAACTTAATAGGAAGTCCACGACGTCCGTGAAGTCCGCCAAACACCTGCTCCTGCGGCAGATCGGCAGCGCTTCGCTAACCAAAAGCGAAGTCAGAGGGCACCTGGCCGACAAGAAGGCCATCCTCAACTCATGGCCGTTGACTCCACTCTGCAGCGATCCGAACGACGGGGAGGCTCTGACTCCAGGCCATTTCAGCCGCTTCGTTCGCTGCCATGCGGGTCAGAGCAGGACACATCAAGCAGTTAGATTAAGAGAGCCCAAATTGAATTTGTAGCTTAAGTAGATAAGAGAACATAGAACTTGAATTCGTGGTGTTAACTTGTCAGTGAGTTTTCCGTTCTTACATTTTGAGTAAGACGAGGGTTTTTCAAATACCTAGCACTTTGAGCCAGTTATTTGGATGAGTATCAGAATGTTTAGAAAGTGTATTGCACGCTAAGAATGTTTCTTGAGTACTGATTTTATTAGAGAAATGTATGGGTTTATATACAGTTTTGCTTACAGTCTAAGAATCAATAGTTTCATGGAGTGAGTATATTAGAACTAAAAACATGTGGTAATGATTTACTTAAGGATACAAGTGCGCCTTTATCCGTTTACACCAGGTGGTAACGCGATATCTGCGCATGGGGTAAATCTACAAATAGAAAAAGGGTCACAACGGATGCGAGCTGATGGTGTTGATCTCAGTTTAGGTTTCCCCCAGTGGTCTGCGAATCTCTCGTTACAAAGAGGCCGGTGTGGCCACTTAACTTGCTCCCGGCCTGTGTGGCTACTTAACATACTCCTGACCAGTGATCTACTGTTACGCAGTGGCTGACGTGTCAACTAACACGTAGTATAAGTAGCTGTAGGTAGACACACATGAATTCTCTTATGTTTAAGCTAGCTTTAGGCGAGAGTCAGTTCGTTGTTCGCTTTCAACATTGATCGATCGCCCAGCCACCGTACCCGCTGTCGATTAAAGTTTTAAGAATAAATTGTAATTAAAAATCGACTTACAATTTGTTTTTTATTATTTATGTAAATATGTATATAAATATATTTATTTGCACAAGATTAGTTTTTTGTTTTATTTATGTATATTTATTTATTCGATTTGTGTGTTTTGCTTCAAATTGCTTTTCAATAAATCACATATGTATATATCAGTACCGAAACGCAATGTCTCTTATGTGCTTTTCTTTGTATGTTGAAATGTGTTGCACTTGCTATATTCTCCTGCAATGACTCATTTGGGCACTGTTACCTAATCAACAGAAGAGTTGCTCTTGGGCTCAATTCTGGTTATTATCTCCAATATGGGTGTCTTTAACTCCTGGCTGTTCAAATCCAGAATTCCACTCAACAGGTCGCCAGCTCCATGGAAATCCAACAACAAGTGTATCGAAACCGACACACACAACAAACCAAAGCCTTGAAATGTCTAATCGACTAACGAACGCTATTGAAAGTCCCTGCTAGGGCGCCAATGAAAAATCGAGAAACTACTTTAATTAAAAACAAATTGCAAGTTTAGTGCTTCAGCCCCATGTTTTTGTTTCGCTTAAACGATGATGGCAATATCGTCCGCGAAGCCTACAATCTTAACATTGTTTTGAAGATCCAGCCTCAGAATTCCATTATACATTATGTCCCACAGGTTGGGCCCAAGTATGGAGCCTTGTGGCACTCCGACTGTAACATCGCATTGAGCTACGCCGTCTTCCGTATGAAACATAAGATTCCGGTTGTTCAGGTAATCGCTAATAAAATTGGTCAAGTTTTGTGGAACGTCAAAATTTCATAGTGCGTCCATAATATTGCTCCACTTAGCTGAATTAAAGGCACTTCTGAAGTCAATTGTTATCACTAGACTGTAGTTTCTGCCTTTCTATCGTGTCCGTTCTATCGCAGCATACACTGTCTGCGTCAGTAGTATTATGGCGTCAACTGTGGACCGTCCTTTCCGGAACCCAAACTGCCTGTCGGAGAGGTCTCCTCGGTTTTGTAGTGCTGCAGTTAGTCTGTTGCACATGATTCTCTCGAACTGCTTGCCCACCAAGCCCAGCAGACATATTGGTCTGTACGCTGAGGCATCGTCGTGTTTTTTTTCTGGTTTGGGAATCAAGCACAGGAGTTGAGACTTTCAACATGCCGGGAAGAAGCCGTCGCGCAGGCAGGTCGAGAAAAGTAGGGCGAAGCAATTTGGGTGTAGGGTGACTACTAGCTTAATGGCACTTGATGGGTTTGTGCAAAAGTATGTAACAGGCAGAAGGAGGCGTGGCAGACCCCGTAAAGTATGTAGCATTCCGCTTTGAGGAACCGAATAGGTTAGGCCGACTGGATGTTGACTGTCCCCTATTCTTTACCCATCCGACCATGGTAACACAATAATAATTTGGCGGTTACCCCTTAACAATTCATTTATTACATTATTCCAACTTGTATGATTTCAACATGACTTACCAATCGATAGATTAATTAACAATTACTCAAACATGATTACAATATTTCAAGGTATAAATTAAAGATAAAAGAACATGATGCAATAGCGGTTTGAGTATATAGCTCTTCAAGCTTTCGTTCAATTGTCTTTATAAACAATTTTGTACAACTGAGCGACGACCGTTCACAATAGTAATATAATTTCATAAAATGTCTTGCTTAAACGCAAGTGGTACTCACACTGAATATACTTTGTATTACTCACAAATTAATCCGCCGGTGCGTGTTCGTTGGGCCCATCGAAGATGCATACGGTGCGATTGTGGTTATGTTTCTGTAAAGCTATAATCATATCACCAAGGGTACGCCCATGTCGCTTACAATAATTCCTTTCTTTTATCTAAGAACGAATTTTAGCTCAATTAGTTGTATATTCAATATTTACTTAAAATTACAAACTTATTAGATTTTACAAATGCTGGCGATCGTCAAACGATTTTAGATCGCCATGTGGAGTGGCACTAGATTTGCCCTTTTTCGTCTAGGGACGAATATATAATTCTTAGCAACCCCGTCCAATTTGGAACGGGTGTGTGAAAACAGCTGACTGGAGTTAGGCAGGCGTCGCTAAAGCGCTTCTGCTACTGCTTCGTCTTCAGAAAGATTCCATGCGCAGATTGCCGGGTCACGCTGTGTCCACGTCAGGTGTTATGCGTGTACCAAAAATCAGCCGACCGACCGCAGATAATTTGCACAAAGAACGCGCGAAAGCACAGGTCGCAGATCGGTCGGCTACACTGCAGAAATTACAAATTGGGAGCTCTTGCTAACACAAAACTCATTAACTACATGCAAAACCATTTTGTCGATTTATTACCTTTTTTTTCAGCTCACTGACACTAACGCTGCCGATCTCATTGCACCAATTTAGTATAGTAATATATATAAATATGATATATACATATATTTGTATATACATACATATATATGTTAATGCACATGCACGCACATACTTTGAGGTTGTGTGCACTGTACTTTTGGCACTTAGCAACTAGGCTTATTAGACGTTCACAATTTTTCAGCAACGCGTTTATCTTCTTTCGGGTCAGCAAACCAAGTGAACGAGAAGATTTTCTATGATGGCCTACGTGCCAAATTTGCTTCCACTTTGTGCAATGTGCCGAGTAATTAACTGGAGTTTTCCAGCATCTTATTTTTTTGCTTTCGATGCATCGCCACACCATCGAAAATAAGAACAAAAGAGAACGCCGCTAATCAGCTGCGTAGAGCGAAAGGGAAATTTAGGGTGAAAGGTTGCCAGATTGTCGAAAATCGAAATAGTCAGGGTATTCCTAAAACCTGAACCCTACAAGTACATAAATTCATGATCAGCATCACAAGCCGAGTAAGATGGTAAGAGCTACAAGTTTGAGCTTGGTCTCAATCGACGGCATATTTAGTCAGTCAATACAAGAATCTGTTTGTTTTTTGATGCCACGCCCCATTCGCTCACAATAAGCAAAAACTGGACACACCTCGGAAATCTCAGTAACTATGGCACCTAGGATCACCAATTTTTGTTACGGATTTTTGTTAGCGACAGCGTTAATGAATTGCCATTTAAAATTTTGGACACTCCCTTTTTTCCGCAATTAATAAAAATAATTATTATATTATAATTACAGTATTGTAATTTATAATTCGTGTGGAGACTAACTTTATCAAACCATCCTGAAAGGTGCATTAAAATCGCACTATAAACATAAAAACTAGAAGCGTTACAATATTGATAATTGAATGCAATATTATGATATGATTGCAAGCGAGACAGAAACATACAAAAACATGTTTGAACGTTTTTGGCTGCTTAAGTGGCTGCAGCTCTGCCCGCTGACGCTGGCCGCGACGACTCACATACTTACATATATGCATCATATATTTTCAAACGTGTATTCGCACACAAACATAAGTGTGTTTGATTATGCTTAGATAGTTTTTATTTTAACGTATTTTAATGCAAGTACTACACATTGTATTATCTCGATGCCGATTTTAATAATTTAATCGCAGAGAGTGTTATACGGTCGGGCGTGCTCGACAGTACTTTTCTTTTTCTTTTTGGATTTTGCCAACATGATAGCATGAGCTATCCTATTTCCTTAATGAGAATTCAATTTCGTGTATGCAACATCGCATACAAGTGTGCGGTGTCCGTTTGTTTGTTCTTGGCTATTTTAAGGATTTTTTTGATGGTATAGTTCAGCGAATTTATCTGAGTCTGGAATTTATTTAAATTTGTCCGTTGTTCGTTATAATCAGTTCTGCTTTAGTCATTTGAATGTTTTGGACGTTTTGTGAGTCGGAGGTGTCCGCTACTACCTTAAGTGCCGTTCCTATAAAGTCAATGCTTCTTGCATGCCAGTGGTGCATATCAAGAGCGGACAACAAGTGTCGTACGTGTCATGTATCCACCTCCAACAGTTTCGCATATTGGACTGTGGAAACTTGTCCATTAAATTGTTGGTCTCGTCGTCCCAAACCAGCACGTTGCCGTCAGAAATTGATATGTAGTCGTTGTACGAATAGTCCGTCATCCGTGCTGTCACTGTCATCAGTATCGTCAGTTGTGTCCCATGCAACCTGGAATGTAATACATTCTGGGTGGTAGGTCTCTTCTAAGGTTTACAAACTAAACTATTAAATCAGAGGAAGCTGTCCTTGTGGACCACCCTCCCTTCTCTCCGCTGCACAGCGGGGTGAGCTTGTTTCCTAGTCTCCGGTTCTTTTTTACGAGTAATTACGCCAAACATCGAATACACTGTTCTTTCTATCTTGGTTAAATCTGGAATTTTGCACTAACTGTACATTTTCCATTCTTTCCCTAACCTTCTGCTGGTTTGCCTGCGAGATGTTATACAATGTGTCTATGGTGACTTGAGACATTTAACTATTTCTGCGAAAGTGCTGTGGAAGCACTCAGCCTGCCCATTCGAAGTACCCTGCAAGGGCGACGCGTTCGCTGTATTACCCCAAAGCTGTTAAGGAGTAAGGCAGTTATCGTTTCCGACTCAAGCGCTGACTCTTTGTCACAATAGATTTGTTTTGTCTGTGGGAAAAAGTTCATGATCGCAAGTAAGGGCGGTCCTCTATAGTGAAAGACACTATGTGCTGGACCACAGCAAATTTGGAGTGTTTGTCAATGTAGGAGAGGAACAATTTGCGATCTGTAGAGAATATATCGATGTCCAACATTTAGCTAACTTTGTCATTTCCCGAAAGTAGTAGTCCGTCATTACCTGTTTCACGTGCTGTTCTATGAGCACGGTTGTGTTGTGTGAGAACAACCGGTCTCTCCCCGCTATTAAGAATGTCAAAACTTTGCGGTGGGGAAGCTTTACACGAGGTCATGCTGCAACTGGTTTCACTAATTCAAGTAAATCTTCTTTGTTGGTAAAGTTGAGCACATGCGCGATTTTTCGCCAAACATGATATAGTTCCTCACTAGAGGGAAACGAGACTACTCCAAACTAATCTGCTTTCTGAAGCAGTTTACTTAGGCTTCTTAGTTGATGGTATTCATAAAAGATGCTTCTCTATGTATTGTAGCTCATCAATGCGCGTCAATGTTCGTCAATGCGCGCGTCCAAACGCTTGAATTTGGCGTTAAGATTTCCCTCAGATTTTCGGCTCGTTAGTAGCGTAGTTTGCCTCCCTGTCTTTTAGAGCCCGGGAAATCATTGTTGTCGGACGCCCGTTTTCAGATAAAACTACTTCGCATTGCTGATGCATCGTTTGTCAGATAAAAGGGTTTCTTGTAATCTTGGTATGTTAGCATCACGTCCTCTGAAGCTAGAATATTTCTGAGTCTCTTAAATACGTCACGCTTGTTTTCACCCAGATTGACTGGGATCTATTGCTACAGGAGCGATAGTGACTCTCTAGCCCCAGGAACGACCTGATTGCTAAAAGTGAGTTTGGTTCTAGCGCTATTCTAGTCATAATAAACCCCAAATACTCTACGCAGCTGATGAAGAATTAAAATTTTTCTTGAGCAACTCTCATATTCGCATCCCGCAAACTTTTGAGTACCCATTCGACGTGCTTGACATAATCCCGTTCATTTGGAAGATGCTGCCAGCGTTCTTCAAGCCAAAGGGTTAACGACAGAACACATACTTTCCTGCGCTTACCGAAATGCAGTCTTTTCTCTGTCCTGCTCCGTCAGAATTATCTGACGGTAGCCTGACTTGAGATCAAGTGTAGTAAAGTATTTTACTTTTCCAAAGTTAGCCAAGATCATTGTGATGCTCAGCATTGGCGATTTATCGGCAATCATTTTTAGATTCAGTTTCTTGAAATCAAATACCAAGCGCTTTTTAGGATTGCAATCGCTGCCAAACCGCTTTCTATCCACCACCCAACCTGGGTTGTTATATAGCAAACGGGACTTTCTGTTGATCCCGTTTAACTACTTGGCAACAAAATCATCCATACATCGTGGGTATGGGTATAATTTGGAATGAACAACCTGTTCATCTACCGTTCTTATGGTGGCAACGACGGATGTGTTAAAAGGTAGAGACTCGCTAGGATCAGCGAATGCGTTCACACAGTCTTTTATTAATTGCAAAAATTGCCATTTTACTGCTGTCACTGTTTTGAACCATAAATATAAGTAGTTAGAATAATGAATGGTTAGTATTAGATTAAATTAACGAAATTATTGAATTTTCCAGTAGTGTAAAAACTCTTATACTTAAGCTAGCCTGTAAGTCTGATTTGTATTCGGAAGTGCAGCTACCACGAGCAGCAGTAAGGTCGTTAATTTGTTTCGCTGTAACCATATACGCGCGGCCAAGCCTTTCCGCGATTGCCTGACTAACATATGAATTGTAACGTTTCTGAACTTGAAATTTGTTTTTAATTAAATTAGCTTACGTTAGCGTTCGTTGGTCAATGAGACATTTCAAGGCTTTGGGTTGCTGTGTGTGCTCCACCAATCATCGCGAGAAACCGACATTGACATTGCATTAATTAGCGAGCCTTATAAAATCCCACATAGACCGAACTTTGCCGCCAATTGAATGGCAGTCTTATTCAACAAATGCAAAAGGGAAGATGCAACTAGAATCGCTGGGCAGTCTCAACCTAGTACAGCTAAACTTCGGAAGCGAAAGAATGTTCGTTAGAGGGAGTCTAAGCTTGATAGTAGACTTAACTTTCGCATCGCCCCAGCTTGCGAGATCAGCTACCTGGCATATCAGCGACATGTACACCGCTAGCGACCACATGGCCATTCTCTTTGCCTTTAAAGGACATAACCCACTACCCCACAGGCAGTCTGGCAGACGGTATAGGCCTGACACCTTAATTCCAGCATTATTCGCTGAGGGGCTACATGATCTAAGTGCGTCTGGCAACGCTGAGGAGATGCCGACTTCGATAATGAGATTTATCAAACGAGCTTGCGACGCAAGCATATCCAGCGGTAGGACATCCGGCCGCCGCAATCCAGATCGGAGGAGGTACACGAGAGCAGCCCGTAGAAATACTCCAAGCGACGGTTTGCGCTGGGAGTTTAAAATGAAACGCAGTGCACTGTGCAAAGCTATTAGAGCTAGCAAACCCACCCACAGAACAAGCAAAATACCATAGTGCAGACGCTTTTCCCGCTCCAGGAGGCCAGAGCATTAAGCCCCGAAGGTAACGCCTTGGCATCCAGAATCTTTCCACCGGTTACCTCAGAAGAGGTGATCGACTCGGCTAAAAAGCTTCCAAATCTTAAAGCACCTGGACCAGATGGGATCCCAAACAGTGCCATCATGCTAGTAGTCACCCTACACCCAAATTGTTTCGCCCTACTTTTCTCGACCTGCCTGCGCATGTTGAAAGTCTCAAAACCTGTGTTTGATTCCCAAACCAGAAAAAAAACACGACGATGCCTCAGCGTACAGACCAATATGTCTGCTGGACTTGGTGGGCAAGCAGTTCGAGAGAATCATGTGCAACTGACTGACTGCAGCACTACAAAACCGAGGAGACCTCTCCGACAGGCAGTTTGGGTTCCGGAAAGGACGGCCCATAGTGCACGCCATAATGCTACTGACGCAGACAGTGTCTGCTGCGATAGAACGGACACGATAGAAAGGCGGAGAAAAAACTACAGTCTAGTGATAACACTTGACGTCAGAAATGCCTTTAGTTCAGCTAAGTGGAGCAATATTATGGACGCACTATGAAGTTTTGACGTTCCACAATACTAAACCAATTTTATTAGCGATTACCTGAACAACAGGAACCTTATGTTTCATACGGAAGACGGCATAGCTCAATGCGATCTTACAGCCGGAGTGCCACATGGCTCCAACCTGTGGAACATAATGTATGATGGAGTTCTGAGGCTGGATCTTCAAAACAACGTTAAGATTGTAGGCTTCACGGACGATATTGCAATCATCGTTAAAGCGAAACAAAAACATGGGGCTGAAGCACTGAACTTGCAATTTGTTTTTAATTAAAGTAGTTTCTCGATTTTTCATTGGCGCCCTAGCAGGGACTTTCAATCGCGTTCGTTAGTCGATTAGACATTTTAAGGCTTTGGTTTGTTGTGTGTGTCGGTTTCGATACACTTGTTGTTGGATTTCCATGGAGCTGGCGACCTGTTGAGTGGAATTCTGGATTTGAACAGCCAGGAGTTAAAGACACCCATTTTGGAGATAATACCCAGAATTGAGCCCATGAAAAAAAAAAAAATTTGGGTGGTGGGTGGATAAAAAGGGTACACTTCATGCAAATTTACATACTTTTTCTTTAATAATTTGTATGAAAACCGAATGTTACAGTAACGCAAATTCTTGATGTTCTATATTTTAATTAACTATAAATATTTAAGTGATATATATTAAATAACTTTATATGCACATCAATGGAAAGGTGACATTCCAAGCTATAACATTAAACTTTAAATATTATGCCTAGATTGGTAAGTTTCATTGATACTTAAAGTTGAAAAAGAAAAGTATTAATGTGAAACACTGTATACTTTTGATGGGCACCAACAGACAAGTCGATATAGCTATGTCAGTCTATCTTTGCGTTTGTTTTTATGCGAACTAGTTTTTCAGTTTGCATGCCTGATGTAACTTGCTACAAATGAGTATTCACTCTGCACGCAGTTCATATATTTAAATCACAGGAACAATCGGTTGAAAAATAATATTTTTTATACTTTATATGTTATATTAGCAAAATTTATTCCATATGCATTTAGTAGGGGAGCTTCGCCGTTTGTGGGTACGCTTTTAATTTTGATTTCAAAAGTTAGACGGCTCAAGAACCTGTCAGTAAGGGAAGTAAATTGACTCCAACATAAAAAACAAGAAAGAAAAGTACAGCCGAGCACGCCCGACCGTAGAATACTCTCTGCATTTTTTTCCCGGTTAAATTATTAAAATCGGTATCAAGATATTACAATATTAAGTACTTGCATTAAAACACATTGAAACAAAAACAATCTAAGCATAAACACATATACATCTGTTTGTTTGTATGCGAATACACATATGTACGTTTGATATTATATGTGTCCACACATGTATGTATGCGTGTATTCGGCGCGGCCAGCGACTCCGGGCAGCGCTGCCGCCACACAGGAAAACCTTCGATGTGGTTGTATGTTTCTGTCTCGCTTGCACTCATACATTGATATTGCATTCAATTATCAAAATTGTAACGCTTCTAGTTTTCTTGTTTATAGTTCGATTTGTATGCACCTTTCAGGATAGTTTAACATAGTTAGTCTCCACACGAATTATATTATAACAATACTGAACTATATAAACAAATGCCTTAAAAACGGCATTAAAGGTTGAAAGTTTTTAGTTCTTATGGGAAAAAGGGGCGTGGCAGCTAAAAAATTTTAATAGCATTATATTAAGGCTGTTTTTAGGAACCTGCATATCTGCAAATTGGTGATCCTATCTACCATAGTTACGGAGATATTCGCCAAAAAATCAGATATTTTTCCGAGGTGTATCGATGTGGCATCAACAAAAATAAAAGATTCTTGTATTCCTAAGTGCCAGAGTTACCGAGATATTCGCCAAAAACATCCCCCCTCTGAGACTCGAGCTTCCTGGACGAGAGCTATCGTTGCCGCTCTTTTGTACTGGGCAAGACGGTTGACGTGGATCGTTTTGGTTGTACGCTTGCCCGGGAATCGTACTTCGTAGACAAGATCAGAGTGGCGACGGATAACGACCGCGGGTCCGATCCTGTCGGATTGAAGCTTCGGGCAGCGTCCAACTTTGCGCATGGGGGAGTACACATAAACTTCAGCACCGGGCTCGAATTCCAGGGAGTTGGATCGTAAGTCGTACCGAGCTTTATTTGCAGAGGCAGCTGCTATGAGTTGCTGCCGGGCCTATCGTTGAACCTTCTGCAAGTTACTTTGCATCTGTTGCACGAATGTTGGGTAGTCCTTCTGGTCGGATGTCGGTGGGCCGTAAAGCAGTTCCGTTTTGGCGTGTACTAGGAGTGTAAGCTTGGTTCAACAGCATAGACAATAAAAATGTTTTCTATTCTAAAACTTGCTATTTATACCTGTTCATTTACTTTTTCTTAAATTTAGATAGCCCTAATGTGGGCGTGTTTAAAAACAAAAGCAAACTTGTACTGCTTGGGTATTGTACATTTCATTTGCGACCTCTTTCATCTTTCTAGCTCTTATAGTCTCTGAGATCCTTTTTTTCACACAGACAGACGCACAGACGGACATAGCTATATCGACTCGGCTATTGATGCTGATAATTAATATATTTACGTTATGGGGTCTGCCACGCCCTCTTCTGCCTGTTACATACATTTCAGTGATTACAGTTATCTGCTTTACATACTCTACGAGTAACGGGTAAAAAAATTCTTGAGGTGTTCGAAACTTTATAGCGCGACCTAATTTTTTATACTCGTTACTCGTTTTCATAGCAGCCTTGGACATTTTCAAATCTATAAGAGATCTAAATCCCTTCCGAACCAAACTTTCATATGTTTCCCTAGCCTGAGTGAGAGCGCGTAAACATAAATTAAAATCTCCTGAAGTTACTTCTACCCTATCTAAAATTTCGCTATGTTCTACAATAAATTCTCAAACTCACTGCAAATTTGGGTAATGAGTAATGGGGGCTGAAGTATCTATCATATATCAACAATCATCGTAGTTTTCAAAATAAAAGTACTAAACCCTGGGTTTCTGAAGTTTTTAATACTTTTACTGATTCAAGAATTCGGGCCTTGTTTGCCTCACCTGAATTACTACCCTTTACAAAATCCTCAGTACTATAACAATATTGAACGGTCGCAAATCGATTCAGTATTAAAGAGTTGTATGAATTTGTAACGGCGTTGGAGTGGTATCATATCTTTGTCATCTCGTTGCCGCATTATTTACGTCAACTCGAAAAATTCAAATCACCACAGTGTGCCATGTAGTTCACTGTAATCTTGCCTAGAGGATTGCTAAAAAGTCCACCTGTCGTCCACAGGTCTCTGTGTTCTGAGATCACCGAACACGATGACAGGTATCCCTCCAAAAAAGGGATTACTTTTTACTCTAAAGCCAAACATTTTGGCTCCTACCATTGAATAATACGTCAATAATTAATAGTTGAAGATCGATCAATCTCGAATGTAGCGTATTTAATAATAAGGATAAGGTCCCAGTTCGATCGGACTTATTTACAGGAAGACTAAACATTGACTGGAGTGTACAACCTCCTATTCGGACTAATAAATTTAGGATTTGTTTATTGATTTAGGATTTGAGCCTCTTCTATTAATAAATCTAGCTGCAAGGGCTTACCGAAATCAGTCGGATTTTGTCGACACCTGCTCCACCACCTACAAATTAATATTATGCATCACATGGCTTAGATAAGTTCTCTGTCATTAACACAGGCAAATTAACAAACTGAACAGTGTTGCTATTCGGCCCATCTGCATTCTCGCAGTTTCCTATATTTAAAATGTTTACCTGGGGATCTATTTATACTACTTTCAGTACTCTAAATCTGTTATCTACATTTTCCTTCTCATATAAATTACCTAACTCATCTTCCTGATTCTCTTCTAATACTCTACTTATAGCGTCTCACTATCATTTAAAACATCGAATCTCCTACTATTTGCTTTAATTAACTCCTTAATTGCAAACTCCTTGCAAAACGCTTCGCAATTCCTACGAACTAGTTCCTCTTGTTCATTTCTCCACTGATAATACAGCATTACTAGTTCCCTAGAATAGTTCCCCCTATCGTGACTAACATTATATCTTCTATCGTATTATGCGTGGAGTACGCCTTTCTCTTATAAATCCGCTACCATTGCGTAGAGGATAAATTTCGGTTCTACCGAATCCTGCATTTACTTCCTCATTCTGTGAATCTTGACGAGTCCTACCTGCAGTTTAAGAGAATGTATAATATGCCACAACATCTGCGAAGCATAAACTATTTAGATCATCTGGACGGTGAACGTAATGATCTAATAGGCCTACTACGAAAGTATCACCTCCTGTGCAGATATTTCTGAGCCATTTATAAGCTTGTAACCTATGTGCTGCAGATTCTGCCTAATACTAAAATTTCTTAAACGCGCTTTTTCTACAGCTTCTCGCATATGCTTGGACATACCTCTTTGCGACTTATTAATATTATTGATAACATAACTGCAGCACGCCTATGGACCTAAAATAAACTGGGTATCTCTGCATTGACAAAATCTGAGTAATAAACGCATTCACCATAATGGCGTCGAAGCTTCTCTTTAAAAATATTTTTGGTCTGTTTAAAATAGAAATTGCTAGAATATAATCCTCATAATTAAGACCAATTTGAGGCTGCGAGAGAAAATTATTGAAATCATTAAGGGATTAAGGATTAAGGGATTAAGGGTGGAATATTCGCGGACTCTGTAGCGAACAACAGGCTGGGGTAACGCGCAGTGGGTACATGTAGCGGCATTGATCCCCAAGCCAACTCTAGTCGCTGCTTCTTCAAGTCCACAATTGCTTGGTGCCGTAATAAGAAATCCGTTCCCGACAAAGTTGGCACGTCGTCTTCGACGAGCAATAAGTCGTGGGAGATCGTTCGGCCCGCTACGGTCAATCGTGCTAAAGTTTTAGCTGGCGCCACGAACTGTTCTGCGGATGGGCCTTGCAGAGTTACTCGGCATGGCGCAACGTTGAGCTGGCCGGGGAGGTCTCGGTTATTTAACAACGAGGCGGCCGCACCAGTGTCAATGATGAATCGGTTTGGACGATTCAGCAATAAAAAAGAAAACAATGTAGACTCCGAGTGGCTGGCGTATCAAGTTTGTGCTTAGCTTTGGTGGAAGCCAAGTCCGGACCATTGGTACGCGCAAGCGGCTGCTCTGTCTCTTCCATTGCTGTGTTCTCGTCAAACAACTTTGTGAGAGGGCTCACAATTTCCTCGGCGGCAGCATGGATGGATTTATCCTCGTTCGAAGGAGTCTTAGTAGTTCAGCCATGTAGTTCACTGTAATCTTGCCTAGAGGATTGCTAAAAAGTCCACCTGTCGTCCACAGGTCTTTGTGTTCTGAGATCACCGAACACGATGACAGGTATCCCTCCAAAAAAGGGATTACTTTTTACTCTAAAGCCAAACATTTTGGCTCCTACCATTGAATAATACGTCAATAATTAATAGTTAAAGATCGATCAATCTCGAATGTAGCGTATTTAATAATAAGGATAAGGTCCCAGTTCGATCGGACTTATTTACAGGAAGACTAAACATTGACTGGAGTGTACAACCTCCTATTCGGACTAATAAATTTAGGATTTGTTTATTGATTTAGGATTTGAGCCTCTTCTATTAATAAATCTAGCTGCAAGGGCTTACCGAAATCAGTCGGATTTTGTCGACACCTGCTCCACCACCTACAAATTAATATTATGCATCACATGGCTTAGATAAGTTCTCTGTCATTAACACAGGCAAATTAACAAACTGAACAGTGTTGCTATTCGGCCCATCTGCATTCTCGCAGTTTCCTATATTTAAAATGTTTACCTGGGGATCTATTTATACTACTTTCAGTACTCTAAATCTGTTATCTACATTTTCCTTCTCATATAAATTACCTAACTCATCTTCCTGATTCTCTTCTAATACTCTACTTATAGCGTCTCACTATCATTTAAAACATCGAATCTCCTACTATTTGCTTTAATTAACTCCTTAATTGCAAACTCCTTGCAAAACGCTTCGCAATTCCTACGAACTAGTTCCTCTTGTTCATTTCTCCACTGATAATACAGCATTACTAGTTCCCTAGAATAGTTCCCCCTATCGTGACTAACATTATATCTTCTATCGTATTATGCGTGGAGTACGCCTTTCTCTTATAAATCCGCTACCATTGCGTAGAGGATAAATTTCGGTTCTACCGAATCCTGCATTTACTTCCTCATTCTGTGAATCTTGACGAGTCCTACCTGCAGTTTAAGAGAATGTATAATATGCCACAACATCTGCGAAGCATAAACTATTTAGATCATCTGGACGGTGAACGTAATGATCTAATAGGCCTACTACGAAAGTATCACCTCCTGTGCAGATATTTCTGAGCCATTTATAAGCTTGTAACCTATGTGCTGCAGATTCTGCCTAATACTAAAATTTCTTAAACGCGCTTTTTCTACAGCTTCTCGCATATGCTTGGACATACCTCTTTGCGACTTATTAATATTATTGATAACATAACTGCAGCACGCCTATGGACCTAAAATAAACTGGGTATCTCTGCATTGACAAAATCTGAGTAATAAACGCATTCACCATAATGGCGTCGAAGCTTCTCTTTAAAAATATTTTTGGTCTGTTTAAAATAGAAATTGCTAGAATATAATCCTCATAATTAAGACCAATTTGAGGCTGCGAGAGAAAATTATTGAAATCATTAAGGGATTAAGGATTAAGGGATTAAGGGTGGAATATTCGCGGACTCTGTAGCGAACAACAGGCTGGGGTAACGCGCAGTGGGTACATGTAGCGGCATTGATCCCTAAGCCAACTCTAGTCGCTGCTTCTTCAAGTCCACAATTGCTTGGTGCCGTAATAAGAAATCCGTTCCCGACAAAGTTGGCACGTCGTCTTCGACGAGCAATAAGTCGTGGGAGATCGTTCGGCCCGCTACGGTCAATCGTGCTAAAGTTTTAGCTGGCGCCACGAACTGTTCTGCGGATGGGCCTTGCAGAGTTACTCGGCATGGCGCAACGTTGAGCTGGCCGGGGAGGTCTCGGTTATTTAACAACGAGGCGGCCGCACCAGTGTCAATGATGAATCGGTTTGGACGATTCAGCAATAAAAGAAAACAATGTAGACTCCGAGTGGCTGGCGTATCAAGTTTGTGCTTAGCTTTGGTGGAAGCCAAGTCCGGACCATTGGTACGCGCAAGCGGCTGCTCTGTCTCTTCCATTGCTGTGTTCTCGTCAAACAACTTTGTGAGAGGGCTCACAATTTCCTCGGCGGCAGCATGGATGGATTTATCCTCGTTCGAAGGAGTCTTAGTAGTTCAGCCATGTAGTTCACTGTAATCTTGCCTAGAGGATTGCTAAAAAGTCCACCTGTCGTCCACAGGTCTTTGTGTTCTGAGATCACCGAACACGATGACAGGTATCCCTCCAAAAAAGGGATTACTTTTTACTCTAAAGCCAAACATTTTGGCTCCTACCATTGAATAATACGTCAATAATTAATAGTTGAAGATCGATCAATCTCGAATGTAGCGTATTTAATAATAAGGATAAGGTCCCAGTTCGATCGGACTTATTTACAGGAAGACTAAACATTGACTGGAGTGTACAACCTCCTATTCGGACTAATAAATTTAGGATTTGTTTATTGATTTAGGATTTGAGCCTCTTCTATTAATAAATCTAGCTGCAAGGGCTTACCGAAATCAGTCGGATTTTGTCGACACCTGCTCCACCACCTACAAATTAATATTATGCATCACATGGCTTAGATAAGTTCTCTGTCATTAACACAGGCAAATTAACAAACTGAACAGTGTTGCTATTCGGCCCATCTGCATTCTCGCAGTTTCCTATATTTAAAATGTTTACCTGGGGATCTATTTATACTACTTTCAGTACTCTAAATCTGTTATCTACATTTTCCTTCTCATATAAATTACCTAACTCATCTTCCTGATTCTCTTCTAATACTCTACTTATAGCGTCTCACTATCATTTAAAACATCGAATCTCCTACTATTTGCTTTAATTAACTCCTTAATTGCAAACTCCTTGCAAAACGCTTCGCAATTCCTACGAACTAGTTCCTCTTGTTCATTTCTCCACTGATAATACAGCATTACTAGTTCCCTAGAATAGTTCCCCCCTATCGTGACTAACATTATATCTTCTATCGTATTATGCGTGGAGTACGCCTTTCTCTTATAAATCCGCTACCATTGCGTAGAGGATAAATTTCGGTTCTACCGAATCCTGCATTTACTTCCTCATTCTGTGAATCTTGACGAGTCCTACCTGCAGTTTAAGAGAATGTATAATATGCCACAACATCTGCGAAGCATAAACTATTTAGATCATCTGGACGGTGAACGTAATGATCTAATAGGCCTACTTCGAAAATATCACCTTCTGTGCAGATATTTCTGAGCCATTTATAAGCTTGTAACCTATGTGCTGCCGATTCTGCCTAATACTAAAATTTCTTAAACGCGCTTTTTCTACAGCTTCTCGCATATGCTTGGACATACCTCTTTGCGACTTATTAATATTATTGATAACATAACTGCAGCACGCCTATGGACCTAAAATAAACTGGGTATCTCTGCATTGACAAAATCTGAGTAATAAACGCATTCACCATAATGGCGTCGAAGCTTCTCTTTAAAAATATTTTTGGTCTGTTTAAAATAGAAATTGCTAGAATATAATCCTCATAATTAAGACCAATTTGAGGCTGCGAGAGAAAATTATTGAAATCATTAAGGGATTAAGGATTAAGGGATTAAGGGTGGAATATTCGCGGACTCTGTAGCGAACAACAGGCTGGGGCAACGCGCAGTGGGTACATGTAGCGGCATTGATCCCCAAGCCAACTCTAGTCGCTGCTTCTTCAAGTCCACAATTGCTTGGTGCCGTAATAAGAAATCCGTTCCCAACAAAGTTGGCACGTCGTCTTCGACGAGCAATAAGTCGTGGGAGATCGTTCGGCCCGCTACGGTCAATCGTGCTAAAGTTTTAGCTGGCGCCACGAACTGTTCTGCGGATGGGCCTTGCAGAGTTACTCGGCATGGCGCAACGTTGAGCTGGCCGGGGAGGTCTCGGTTATTTAACAACGAGGCGGCCGCACCAGTGTCAATGATGAATCGGTTTGGACGATTCAGCAATAAAAGAAAACAATGTAGACTCCGAGTGGCTGGCGTATCAAGTTTGTGCTTAGCTTTGGTGGAAGCCAAGTCCGGACCATTGGTACGCGCAAGCGGCTGCTCTGTCTCTTCCATTGCTGTGTTCTCGTCAAACAACTTTGTGAGAGGGCTCACAATTTCCTCGGCGGCAGCATGGATGGATTTATCCTCGTTCGAAGGAGTCTTAGGTCCATAGGATTCCATTGCATGAGTACCGGCGGCTTCGTCTTCGCTTGAAGGAGTTTTAGGTCCGTCTGCTAATGATGTAGATCGCTGTTGGTACTCAAGGAGGTGACCCGGCAAATCGCGCAGGAATGATGCCAATGACTCGGAGGCGTCCTCTCCGGGCGGCGGCTTACTCGACATTTGAGTGAGGGTGACTACGTCTTCTGCGGAAGGAGTGTCAAGCCCGAAAACAAAAGACTTCGGCGGCGGCGGGTGTGCGGAGAGGTGCTCGGACTGGCGGCAGTCTGATTTGGCGAAAGACGTGGGGCTTCGGCCAGGGGTGTGAGTTGTCTTCAGAGTTGTTGAGTTGGTTTTTAATCGTTGCAGCTTGGGGCGATTGGTGTTCGCAACCAACCTTCGCCCCGGAAGGCTGGTCTGTTTTAGTTTTCCGCCGGTGATGGAAGGGAAGGCTGGTCGGTTCTGTCGAATCGTCGTCCGTTCCTTCTCGGGGTTTGCTGAGAGTTCGTAGGAGTTGACGCCGTCATGTTGAGCACGGCACTAACTGGTCGACGGCGGCATTGGGAATCAATACGACGCGCCATGTCGAGTGCCTCCCGTAGAGTCCGTGGTTTACTGGATAAAATCAGCACTTGGTTGGACGTCTCGCGAATTCCATCTATGAAGCGCTGCACAAGAATGCTATCGTAAGTGGAGATGGGTAGCTCTCCCAACACTGCGCGTCCCAGACATTGCAGGTCCATTGCGAAATCCTCTAAAAATTCTTTGGAACCCTGGACTCGGTTATGAAATTCGTGGTATCCTGCACGCGGACTTAACGTAAAGTTTTCCTTTAGGGTCGCCGTCAGTAGTGCATAGGATCGCAGAGTCGCATCCGATAGTGTAGCGTAGAACTTCTGGGCACGCCCACGGAGGCTCGAATAGAGTTTGCGAAACTTAGTTCGTTCCGAACAGTGGTACTCGTCTGCCATGTCGTCAAACACGCGCTGAAATTCCTGCCATGGTCTGGTGCCGTCATAAGTCGGTGGTGGTTCAGCATCACAAACGGACTGTTGCAAACGCCAGTCGCAGAAGAAGATTCTGGGGGAAGCGGCTTAGCTGTTACACCCGACGGCCTAGGTTGTATCTCTGCTGTGACGTCTGTCCACTTCGTACGGGCGAACTGCTCGCTGCGAAGATCATTGCAGTGATCTTTGCTACCACCGTTGAGCGATCCACCAACTCGGGGAGTACTGGACGCCATCTCCTGTACGTTCAGGGCCGTTCTCTCGGCTGATTCCCCCGTAGCAGAGTCTCTAGCTTTACCTTGTTGACCGCACAAACCTCCCAGCATAGTGCGTTCGAACGACGACCATAACTGCGTAAATTTCTGCTCAAAATGTCGCTCCCGCGCTTCCAGGCGGTCATGCAAAAGTGCAACTCGTTCTTCCAGGGACTGCTCTCTAGCCGCCAAGCGGCTAGAAAGGGTTTCCGCAAGTCTCTATTGTGCCTCCAGTAAAGTCGCCGTGAGTTGCTGCTCGCGGGCTCCCGCCGCAGCAATCTCTTGACGCTGACGAATCGATTTCTTTGGCATTGTGAGTCGTGCTTTTGCAAAACACTAGTGTACCCCACACCTGACACCAATGTAGCGAAAACTGCCTTAACTGAAGGGCAGCGTCACCACGGTTAGCCGAGCGGTACTTCTTCTGTCAGGTAGCCGGAAAGCAATCTATACGCCGCGAATATTAGGGGGCGCAGAGCTTGGAGACCAATTGGAAAAAGAACACACGTGCAATCAGAACCTCACTTTATTCTCTCTTATCAAGCTTCCCTCTAAACTAGAACCATGTGTGTCAAGGTGAAAATTCTTCTTCTTCTAAAAAATGCAGCTGTGTTTCATTAGGTCCGACTATCGATATGTCGATAGTGATCGCTCGTGCTTCGCGATGTTTGAAGTTGTGCGGGAAATTCAAACGGTCAGGCAAACTTCGTTACAATATATTCTTGATCAGCATCAACAGCCGAGTCGATGTAGCCATGTCCGTCTGTCCGTCCGTCTGTCCGTGTTTATGAACAAAAGGATCACAGAGACTATAAGAGCTAGAAATGTGAAAGGGATCGCAAATGAAAGATACAATACCCAAGCAGTACAAATTTGTTTTTGTTATTTGACACGCTACTTTAGGGCGTTCTATCTTTACATAAAGGTAAATGTACAGGTTAAAATAGAATGTTTTAGTATAGAAAACCTTTTGTTAGCTATGCTATCTAAACCAGATTTGTACGGGTAGTACATGTCTAGGAAGTAGATGTACTGACCAAGTTTGATACAAATCGGACAACTATATCGTATAGCATAATAGTATGAATCAAATTCACACAGAATAGACTTGCCAACAACTGATATACATACTGACCAAGTTTGATCCAAATCGGACTACTATATCGTATAGCTCCCATAGGAACGGTCGGTCAAAAAAATGCTCTAAACATGAATTTGTATGAAAATGTTCTGTTTGCTAAGCTATCTTATCTATCACCATTGTTAATAACATATTGTAACTGAGTAACGGGTATCCTAAAGTCGCGAGGCGACTATGGCATTCTGTCTTGTTTAATTTTAAAATCCTAATCAAACTGAAATAACCTATCTATTTCTTCATCATTAAGGGCTGTCCTAGCTGTAACGTCTCGGGAAGCTGTGCTTTCTCAAGCAAATGGAATAATTATTTCGCATACTAATAATTATTATTATTTCAAAATGCCTTAGCTCTGATCTAATGATTTTTGTGTAGCTTTCTACGCAATTCCTCTTCACTCCTGCGTAAATTGTGGGAAAGGAAACCTCCTCTGAATCACAATCAGTTATCATGCCCAGAGGCCGTTGTCCTTTCCTAGGTGCTACAGCTAAACTACTACCATCTAAATTCTCTACTGGAACATTGTCCATTAGTGTTTCCTCACATCCAGGATTACGCTCTTACTCTTCAACTGTAGCATTCTCTTCTACATTTGGGGTTGCAGCTCGAACACCTATTTCTCTAACTAAGTCTATATCTTCTGTTGATGCAATAAATGTAACGACTCGAATGTATGAGAAGTCAACCATTCCTCATTAATGCTAACTTCATGCTTTCTGTAAAGCTCAGTAACTACAAAATACCTAAAACCATCAACAACACGAGAAGGAGATAAAGTTTCCTCCATAACACGGTGACTATATTCTAATCTGCGTTTGAAGTGCAGGTGAACAACCTTTGTGTCACTGAAAGCCCTGGGAAGGAAAGTTACATTCGCAACTGGAATTGGTACATTAACTACTTTTATGATATTTGACGACCATAATCTACAGATTTTATGGCCAAGAACGGTAGGCGCGGAGTAACTAAGCTTTCCCTTCCTTGTAACGGCTCCAAGATTTGCAAAATAACTACTAGCAGCTTTAGGAGGGAATTGTTCGGACAAAAACAGAATGTCTGCGCTAAACTCATTGTTTTCAAAAATATATTCCAAACTTATCCTATATATTTGATGACGAAACCACATACCTTTACAATAAATACAAACATGGTCAGGACCTGGTTTAGTTAATGTTTTGTATGTGGCTATAAAACTTTGCAATCTATTCCTTGGAGGTCGCGCATGTTCTTCAATGAAATTCGCTCGTATCTGCTCACTACGGACAGCATTGCGCTCATGTTCTGCTGCTCTACTCTAAGAAATACTGACTAACTACTGGGGTTCTCCTGTCCTTGCACTTCTTCAGTGAGCTGTATTACGAGCTCTTTTAACTAACTTAATATGCTATTCTCTACATCTTCCTTCCAATTCGCTTCGCACTTGCTTCGCAAACGGACGTGTTTTTTTTTCTTCCTCATTTAAAAGTCACTTTTCGTCACTTTTTTCATATTATAAATCAGTTCACGTTCAATTTTATCATTATTAATACTTTGTGTCATATACCGGCTGTGTAAACGCAAGGTTTAAATATACTAACAAACATAATTTCTTTGCAATATTTACCAAAACAAAGCTTAGACAAAGCAAGTTGTTTGTTTATTTGTGCACTTGCTTTGTCGTCTCCCAACAAGCTTTGTTTTTGTAACTTGGAATTTTTGCTTGCTTGCTACTCTCCGCTTAAATCTTTACAGTCGCGAGCGCAATCTATATATAGATTCTTACTCTCCCGCATCATCTCACTCTGTTCTTTGTAAACCGCGCTTTGATTCACCCTTCTGCTATCCCGCGATCTAAGTGTTGTTGGTGTTGTCTACCTAATCTCCATTGGTAAATTTTTCGTTTGCCGCGCAAACAATTTTGTTTTTGTAAGTACGCTGTATTTCTGCTTTAGCTTAGCATCTGTTTACCTAACCCTTGTGCAAGTCTGTCATATTTTTTAACACTCTACACAAATTTCAAATTTGTTACATTATTTTTTTTATATTTTTTTTTTTTTTTTTTGCAGTATAATCTTTTCTATTCGTTGTTGTTAAATTTAAATTTTGCCATTATGAATGTCTGCTATAGTAAAAAATGCCAGGTGCGAACCAATGTAAAAGTGGGTTTCGTTTGCTGCTGGCTGTGTGTTAATGTATCATACGAAAAATGTGCTGGCCTAAACGGCCGTATTATCGACCTGATAAGCTCTAATTCGGGTATAAAATGGACATGTGAGTCTTGCAGGGATGTTGAAAGGGATATGATGGGCTTCATGTGGCAAACTAAAAGAGGCTTTGGAGAACTATTGGGCAGATTTAAGAACCTGTTTGATAGTTTCACATCGTTGGATAAAGATTTCAAAAGTATGAACCTTTTGAATGATTCTCCTAAGCGGAAACAGGCCAAGTTTAGGTTGTCATTGGTCCAAATGATCTTTTAGTTCCTCCTCATATCTCCATTAATTCTGATCCTTCTGTAATAAATCTTTCTTCCCCATCTCCAACTAGTATTGTCAGTAGGAATGATAATTTTACTTCCCCCACAGAAGTTATTCCTACGGAAACCGAGTCAGTCCCTGAAACAGTCGCTGTCAATACAGTTGTTGTTGACCAACATACCAGTGATGACATTCCGACTGGATCAACTAGTCAATCTACCAGAGTTGTTAGTTCAAAAGATGATATAGAAGTGGTAGATAATAACATCACTCCCATAGTTATTCCACCGAAAAAACAAATCTTTGTTTCAAGGCTAGCCCCTGATACTACATCTGATGATGTCAAGGCTTTTATACAAGCCAAATCTATAGCCAACATTACGGTACAAAAACTAATTTTTATTTTTTCTTATTTTTGTCTTAGATCCATTATTTCCACCTGTTTCCCGTATCAATTCCTGAAGATCCATATCACACGACTTTGGAATTGTTGATGGATTTGCCTACCCAAATGGGAAAGTCCAGCTCCAGACCCAGAAAGCGTATTCGCCAGTTTCGGAAGGCTGATTTTAACAAGTTAAATCAGCTATTATCCCAGACTGACTGGTCATGGCTGTTCAAGTGCAGGGATATAGATGAAGGAGTTGCAATTTTTTATCTTATTCTAAATAATTTATTTGAACTTTGTGTCCCATCTTGTGTTCCTAGTATCTCTTAAATACCGATTTGGTTTACATGTGAATTGACACGGTTAATCTATTTATTTATTTATTTGTTTATTGTCTGACTATTAGCAGTCGACAAAAAAAAAAAAAAATGAATTAAATTAATGTAATTAAATAAAAGAAAATAATTAAAAATATAATTTACATTAAATTTAAAAACAAAAGAAAAAAGTTTAGAAATTGGCATTATAATTAGACCCCGTACTCTAAAAAGAGTAGAGGGGTCTTTTAGGTTTGTCAGAAGCAAAATGTGCGTAACAGGCAGAAGGAGGCGTTGCAGACCCCATAAAGTATATATATTCTTGATCAGGATCACAAGCCGAGTCGATATAGCCATGTCCGTCTGTATGTCTGTCTGTCTGTCCGTCCGTATGAATAAACAGATTTCAGAGATGGTAAGAGCTACAAGTTTGAGCTTGGTGTCAATCGATCACATATTTAGTCAGGCAATACTAGAATCTTTTTGTTTTTCGATGCCACGCCCCATTCGCCCTCAAAGAGCAAAAAACTAGACACACTCCGCAAAAAATCGGTGTTATCGGCGAATATCTCAGTAACTATGGCACCTAAGATCACCAATTTTGGTATGGAGCGTTCCTAGCGACACCGTAAATGCATTGGCATTTAAAATTTTTCTCACAATTCGCATGCAAGCAGATGTTTGATTTTGCTTAGATTGTTTTTGTTGCACGGTGTTTTAATGGAAGTACTGCACATTGTAATATCTCGATACCGATTTTAATAATTTAATCGGGATTAAAATGCAGAGAGTATTATACGGTCGGGCGTGCTCGACTGTACTTTTCTTTCTTGTTTTTTTGTTGCAAAGTATACAAATAATTTTCTTTCTATTTTATCCAAAACTCTTGTTTAATTCTTTTGATTAATTTCCATCTGTCTAAATTGTTTATCTTGACCTCATTTATAGACTCTATTGCTTCCCAATTCTGACAACCGATCAGAAAATGTACAGGTATTAATATTACAATATCCCCAATATCTTTTCCATTACTCCTTCGATTTGACATAACAGGGTTGCCAACTACTAAGTTAAATTGTTCTTTTAAAGAGATATTTTACCGATTTTACTCCCACCTCACAAATGTAACCGAAATGCAGTCCAGCTGTCGGGATAAAATGCCAAGAAACCCCCTCACTTTCTTATATTGGAGTGACTTTTTTGTATATTTGCACATTTTCCTCTCCTTGCTATAAATCTTTTTAGACCCTGTAGAGGGGCACTTAGGAATACCAATTTTGGTATGCAGGTTTCTAGAGACAACCTTAATGCAATGTCATTACAAATTTTGAGTTGCTTTTAGTCGAAGCGTCAAATACAACTCTTAATTTTGTTGTAAGGCTACCATCCCTTAATACTGATTGATGAGGAAGATAATATTTCCCTACTTCGTTCGACCCAACCAAAGCCGTTTGACCCAAGTTAGGACTCTATGTATTCTTTAATGAATGTGTAATGGTCGTCATATAGCCTAGGAATTTCAATAGATGCAATCTCTAGATACAAAACATGTAAAACGAAAGGTCAATCGAGATAATTATCGAAATCTTTTATTTCGATGCACGTTGTCTGAGAGCTTTGACCCAGTTCTGCACCCGCAGCATAAGCTTTGGCTTCTGTTTAAAAGCTTTAAACTGGGCACGCATGCTAATTATGTTGCTAAGCAGCGCAGCCAACTTTGCACATTAGTGGGAGAGCTTTGATTTTCTAATGGATTTTGACGCTATAAAATCCAATTGGAAGACACAATCGCCCTTTCCGTCTTTGAAGATAGTCAGGTTCAGTGCTAGTGCCAACTAAAAGTTCGTCGTCAAAAAATCAGAGGTTAGATTGGTGAAATCCAATCTGTGAGAAGCTGCGTTGGATTTTAATCCACAGCGAACGACAAACCTGGACCTTAGGAGGCCCACAATTTGTGCATAGTATATTTTGCTTAAGAAAAGGTATGCCATCGATTGACTATTTCCTTTGCAAATATCAATCATACTAATTGGGGGTTGAGCATACAAGTTCCCCCCTCCCGCATCATTGCTTTTGGCAATCAAAGCCTGCTATTGCAAGCAATTGGTGCGGGCATCTTTATTTCTTTGGGGTGCGTTACACACGTACCATTATCCAAGTTATCTTGGGTTTCTGGAACGAAACCAAATCTTCGAATTGGACAGTGATGCTGCCAGCTCCTCCTCGGACTGGTTTGTCCCCTCTACCGTATTTCCATGAGGAAATGAACCGAACGAAATGAACTCAAGATATCCATCGAATCTACAAGTGTCGTGCTAAACATTAACCTCCAAAAATTACATAGCGGACATTTTGAATACATAGGTGCTACCTGTAAAACAATGGAAAAAAAATTAAAATTAATTTAAAAAAATTAATTAAAATTAATTAAATTAAAACTTTACTTGAAATGTTTGTACTGGTCAGAAAAGAAAATTAGGAAAAAATAATTTAAAATCATATCAGTTCTTTGTGCACCGAATAGTTCATCAGTATCGCATGTACATTTAAATGCATATAGCATATACTAACACCAACGTTAACTTAAACTGCCAAAACAAGCGACACCACCGATGGAAGGCCTTTCAACGTTAGAAATTTGTCACGTAAGTGAATAAAAAAATGATTTAAGTGAATCTAAAAAACCTGTGGACTTAACCTAAGTCACCTTGCTAACTTTTTCATTATTGTGTACTAACCTACAAGCGATATATTTTTGTAAAGATATAAAAAGTAACCATGTGAAAAATTGAAAGAAACAATATTGTAACGAAAACTATTTGAGATAATAAATTCGTTTATTATATTGTTGTTTTTTATATTGTTGAAATTATGAAAGTATAAATATACAAAAAAGAACACGAAAGTTATTATGCACCGATAAGATAGAAAAATTAAATGCACTTAAGAAATGAAACAAAAAAATGAAAGTAGAAAGTAGTTCGGGCTTTTGAATCTCCTTTGTATCCTCTTTAAATGGAATTTTAACAATAAATCTTCCACTTCTATCTTTCCTTGTTGTTTCTATAAAAATTTTCAAAAATTTCTGTTTCTAAATCGTTGTTATCCTCATTTCTTAATTCCCAAAATCGTTCTCTATCTTTCATTTCTATAGTTGCTGCTGTGATTACAGATTTTTATACTCTCTGCAAGAGTATATTGGGTTTGTGCAAAAGTATGTAACAGGCAGAAGGAGGCGTGGCAGACCCCATAAAGTATATATATTGTTGATCAGGATCACAAGCCAAGTCGATATAGCCATGTCCGTCTGTCCGTCTGTCTGTCCGTATGAACAAACAGATTTCAGAGATGGTAAGAGCTACAAGTTCGAGCTTGGTGTCAATCGATCACATATTTAGTCAGTCAATACAAGAATCTTTTTTTTTTCGATGACACGCCCCATTCGCCCACAATGAGCAAAAAACTAGACACACCTCGAAAAAAATCGTTGTTTTCGGCGAATATCTCAGTAACCATGGCATCTAGGATCACCAATTATGGTATGGAGGTTCCTAGCGACAGTGTAAATGCATTGCCATTTAAAATTTTGGACTGCCACGCCCTTTTTTTTCCCCACAATACAAAACAATAAATCTCAACTTTCGTTCCGTTTTTAGACATTTGTTCATATAGTACACCAGTGCTATTATATAATTCGAATGGAGGCTAACTATATCAAACTATTCTTAAAAGACGCATTGAAATCGGACTACAAACAAGAAAACTAGAAGCGTTATAATATTGATATGAGGTATGAGTGCAAGCGAGACAGAAACATACAAGCGTAATCGAACGTTTTCTCTGCTTGTGTGGCGGCAGTGCGGCCCGCAGACGCTGGCTGCGCCGAATACACTCATACAAACATATAATGTCAAACGTATGTGTATTCGCATACAAACAGCTGTTTGATTTTGCTTAGATTGTTTTTGTTTCACGGTGTTTTGATGGAAGTACTGCACATTGTAATATCTCGATACAGATATTTATAATTTATTCGGGATTAAAATTCAGAGAGTATTATACGGTCGGGCGTGCTCGACTGTACTTTTCTTTCTTGTTTCTTTTGACTTGATGCAGCCTGACACTATCCAATCAAAGTCTATATTTTGTCCGAGGAGTCCTTCTATTTTAATGATTTCATATTTTATTATTTGTGAATATAGATCGGCACCAATAATAGGGTGACCACATGGGCCTAAGGGCATTCCAGGACGGTCGACCAATAACCTTAACAACACCCCCCCCCCCTATCACAAAATCAAATAAAAATTCGATTTAACAAACATCCGATTAATTTCAAATATGCACTTAACTGCAACATAAATTTACATTAAGAAAACTAATATACATATTAAAAATTAAGAGTATTCCATTCCATTCCATTACATTACTCACTTATATTTTTCAGCACTGCCTATTTTTTTAAACATTTATATTTCTCCTTTCCATCAACTCCTTGTAAGCTTAAACCATTCGTGTCCGCAAAATTAAATTGAACTATACGAATATTTTTACATTCTTCACCATTTATCGACTGAGTAGAAAACCGGGACAATTTCGTGTCAGGTCGGGACACCGGGACATTACCTTCAAAAGCGGGACATGTCCCGGAATTCCAGGACGGATGGCAGCCCTAATCATATCTACTCTGATAGGTTTATCAAATTATGGGTTAGTTAAAATATAGTTCTGCCTTTAGTTGTTGGTTATATTTACCGTTTGGATTGGCTACGCTTTCATTAATTTTGGCAAAAAAAATGCTTCCGTATAAAAAGATTGTTTTTCAAAAATACAGGGTTTAAAACACAACTTGAGTTAGTTGCTGAAACTCCACTTATTTCTGTCTCCTTTTAAATTATTAATACATTTTTTAATTGAACAGTTTCTTCAGAAATAATCCTGCACAGCCATCCACTATCGATCAATGCTCTTAATTTTTCAAAAACACAATTTTTAGCTTTAACCATCACTATTCCAGTAGCTTACAGTGCTTGTTTTTCAGCAACACAAGTATTCACTCTCTCGATAGAAATGTGTAACATTGTATTGTATGATTTTCTGTAGAAAGTACATTTCGCAAGGGCATCTTTTATGTCTTGCGAATATTAAGCACCTAATGTACAATTGCACTATTTATAATGCGTCGATTCTCTCTACTGGACTCATGCATGTGTAACATTGTACAGTACGATCTCCAGGTTTCGTGAAAATCGGACAGATTTCTATTTTATTTTACTGAACATTATAATTTATCTTTTCATAATTTTTTCAATGAACTTATGGAACCATAACGCGGTTCTAAAAAATCCTTCACATCTGACCACTCTTGAATCTCTTTTGTCTTTCTGACGTAAAATTTGTATAGTTGTAAAGTCTTCTTATTTAAATTACGCAAAATAATATGAGGAAATATACTGTCTACGTCATTAGACAAATTTCCTTTTAATTTGTGCATAGCCTCAAAGCTAACATCAATAAAATTTTTTAATTGCATTTCAGACCATATTTAAGGAAGGTAAATCGAATAACATGTTTAATTGATCCGAAAAAATGTTTCTTTTATTTTCGAACCGTTTGGCCAACTGTTCCAACGCGACATCATAATTATTCACTGAGCCTGGGAGAAAATATGATACCACTAAACATAGAACAAATAGATGCGTCAAACGCAAGATTTTTTGAAACTAAACGCTAGCTTACTCATGGACCCCCACAGAACTTTGACAAAAATCCAAACGCATAGCGCCCCGGAGAGCCGATCGCCTCTCAGCAAATTCTATACAAAATATATTAAGTACTTTTTGCAAAAGTATGTAACAGGCAGAAGGAGGCGTGGCAGACTCCATAAAGTATATATATTCTTGATCGGCACAACAAGCCGAGTCGATATAGCCATGTCCGTCTGTCTGTCCGTATGAACACATAGATTTCAGAGATGGTAAGAGCTACAAGTTCAAGCTTTGTCTCAATCGAAGGCATATTTAGTCAGTCAATAAAGGAATCATTTTGTTTTTTTTAATGCCGCGCCCCATTCGCCCACAATAAGCCAAAAAGTGGACACACCCCGGACAGCGAATATCTCAGTAACTATGTCACCTAGGATCACCAATTTGTGTTACGGAGGTTCTTAGCGAAAGCATAAATGCATTGCCATTTAAAATTTTTGACATTCAAACCCCTTTTTTCCACAATTAATTATATAATATTCAAACTTCAATGACATTTTTTAGGCATTTGTTCTTATCGTACAGTATTGTCATAATGTAATTCGTGTGGAGACTAACTATATCAAATTATCCTCAAAAAAGCATAAAATCTGACTATAAACAAGAAAATTAAAAGCGTTTCAATATTGATAATTGAACGCAATATCAACGTATGAGTGCAAGCGAGACAGAAACATACAAGCACACGTTCGAACGTTTTAGCTGCCTGTGGGAGTAGCGCTGCCCGCAGACGCTGGCAGACGCCGAATACACACATACATACATATATGCATCATATAATGTCAAACGTATGTGTATTTACATGCAATCAAACAGATGTATGTTTGATTATGCTTAGATGGTTTTTGTTTAAACGTGTTTTTTGCAATCCCTATCCATTGTAACATTTTAATAGCGATTTTAATAATTTAATCGAGAAGAAATGCTGAGAGCTTCATACGATCGGGCGTGCTCGACTGTACTTTTCTTTTCTTGTTTAATTGAAATTTAAAAAAAATTAAACTATCATTTCGAACCTACGACCTCAGACGAAGATTCCACAACGCGCCGCAACTCTACCAATTGCACCACGCACCACTTTTAAGAATCTTCCGATTATAAGCATTCACATGTTATACATACAAATACACATTCGTTTGAAATTATATGTATGTACATATATATGTGTAGCATTGGTCGACACGACCAGCGTACGCGGTCAGCGCTGACGTCACACATGCAGCGAAAACATTCGAAAATGTGTATGTTGCTGTCTCCCTTGCGCCCAGTGGGTGATATTGCAGCTAAATTACATAAACTTTGTTACGTGCCACTTTCAGGATAGTTTGATATAATATAGCTCTAAACAAATGTTAAATTACAAACACTGTAATATTTAATTAAATGCCTTAAAAACAGCATTGAATCTTAAATGTTTTTTAGTTCATATGATAAAAGGGGGCGTGGCAGCTCAAAATTTTGAATGGCGTTGCATTAAGGCTGTCTCTGGGAATCTGCATACCGGAATTGGTTTTCCTAAGTGTCATAGTTACTGAGATATTCGCCTAAAACGTAAATTTTTCCCAGGTGTTTCTGGTTTTTTGCTCATTGCGGGGGGCGGTAAGGGGCGTGACAACAATTTGAAATAAACTTGATCTGCCTGACATAATACCGGACTTTTATTCCAAATTTGGTGCTTCTAGCTTTTGTAGTTGTACAGGTCTGGCTTGTGCGCAGAGGGTGATATTGCAGCAAAATACATAAACTTTGTAACGTGATAACTTTCTTGTTAATAGACGGATTTTAATGCCATGTTCAGGATAGTTTGATATGATATTCCTCTATCGAAATTAAATTACAAACACTGTACTATTTGATTAAATGCCTTATTGCCGGCATTGAAGATGAAAAGTTTTTTAGCTTATATGAGAAACGGGGGGTGTAAGCTTTTAATGGCATTGCATTAAAGCTGTCTCTATGTACCTGCATACCGGAATTGGTGTTCCTTAGTGTCATAGTTACTGAGATATTCGGCCACGCCTCCTTCTGCCTGCTATGCATATTTCGCTTCTGACAAACCTAATAGACCCTTCTACTCTTTTTTAGAGTACGGGGTCTAAAAAAAACTTTATATCCTAAATATGTTTTTAAATATACATGATATTCAAAATCATAAAAACATCAAAACTTATAAAAAAAAACAAGAAAGAAAAGTACAGTCGAGCTCGCCCGACCGTATAATATTCTCTGCTTTTTAATCGCGATTAAATGATTAAAATCGGCATCGAGATATTACAATGTGCAATACTTCCATTAAACCACCCTGAAACAAAAACAATCTAAGCAAAATCAAACATACATCTATACACCGCCCCACAGGCAGCGGAAACGTTCGAACATGTGCTTATATGTTTCTGTCTCGCTCGCTCACTCATACGTTGATAGAGCGTTCAAGTATCAATATTGTAACGCTTCTAGTTTTCTTTTTTCTTTTTTTTTAACTGCAGCGATACACCGCATGTAAAAATACCCAAAACACACACAGAGTATTTTGCGTATCGAATCATTTTTTACTCTACCCTAAAAGTTCTGGATATTTTTTTACTTCTTTTCGCTTGAGTATTTTCAGAAAAGGTATTTTTTAACCCACTCATATTTTTACCAACTCATGTTTTTACTTACTCGCGTAAACACCGCATCACATTTTTACTTGAAAAAAACACCCTTGTGAAGTACAATTAATTTTTTACTCGAGTGTTTATGTATTTGCATTGTTTGTACTTGATCGTTTTAAGCGTGTGTCGTCATGCGCCGATCTATTGCTTTGGGTTTGTTAAATGTTATGAATTAATAAATTATTGTTTAAGTTAGAAGTAAAGCAAATTGCATTAGTAAATTGTTTTCATAACTTGGGTATTTTGGGCAAAACCCAAAAACAGCTATTTGCTACCTGTTACATACATTCTCCCTTTTTATCATCTAACGCGCGCTGTTTAATTTTCCGACGGCAAACCGTCGCTCAAGTACACGCATATTATGTGTAAGTATTTTTCATACTCTGTATTTGCCTGCATATTCATTTTCTGATGCTTCGAAAAATGAAGCGCTCAAGCGACACCCATTTCGAAAAGAGTATTGACGATACTCATAATTTCGGGTACGAGTAAAATAAATACTCGAGTAATTTCGCTCCAAGTAAAAAAAATATTCAAGTAAAGAAATACCGGATCACATTTTTACTCTACATTTTTGTGTATGAGTAAGACCGCCACCGCATTTTCTGTGTGTATGACTCGAGTACAAAAAACCACCTCTCGTGCAGTTCTCTGGCTCTTACCATCTATAAAATCTATGTGTTCGTACGGACAGACGAACATATCGACTTGGGTTGTGATGGTGATCAAGAATATATATACTTTATGGGGTCTGCCACGCCTCCTTCTGCCTGTTACATACTTTTGCACATAAACCCAATAAACTCTTGCAGAGAGAATAAAAAAGAATTGCTTTTTATTTCACTTTATGTCACACAATGTTTCACTTTACTTAGAACCGACGAGTCTCCAAAATGTGGGGAAATCGTCGACGAGTCTCAAAATGTCGGTTAATTTCGGATGAGCCCCCAAAGTGTGGGGTTTTTATATTCAAGTCCCAGTTACGGTCCCAATGTGTGAGGTTTTAATTAAATAATAATATTTGTTTGAAAATAAGTTATACAAAAGCCTAACAGGCAACAATTATAATGAATAGACACATAGGCAACTTCAGCTTGGTCAATTTAGCCACACGGGCATGTCGGACCTCGCTCGCGTCGATCTCGTATCGTTGCTTAAAAGTTTCGCTCTCTGTAGCGAACCGTCGAGTTTCGCTCTCGGTAGCAAACTCAACTCTGTGTCCGATTGTCGTTGTCTAGGGTTTCTTAAATATATACTGAGGCAGCACCAACCACCATAAATTATTAAATATGTTCCTGAGTTGATATTGCAACGTCCGTTTGTCCATGAGTCTGTATGAACACCTAGATCTGCGAGACTATAAGAGCTAGAGCCAATACATTTGAAATGAAAGTCCGTCTATGACGGACAAGTTTATTTTGAATTGTTGCCACGCCCCCAAAAATTGCACAAAACTCACCTCACCATAATCTATGTTTATA
This sequence comes from Drosophila dunni, assembly GCA_018152125.1. Lineage (NCBI taxonomy): Eukaryota > Metazoa > Arthropoda > Insecta > Diptera > Drosophilidae > Drosophila > Drosophila dunni. The sequence goes on along the minus strand of JAECXC010001386.1, from coordinate 205,227 downwards.
TCACCAAAACTTGGAAACGACTAGAGCTACCAAATTCACACAACAGCATTATAACCATGCTCTCCAAGTTTGATTTGGATTGGACAACTGTAGCTCCCATAGAGAAAATCGGTTAACAATAGAAAATTTGTGTAAAGACATTTAGTTTAATTTTCACCAAGTTTGATCTGGATCAGTCAATCGCGCCCGCTTCGCAAACGGATGTATTTTGTTTCCTCCTCTTTTGAAAATTTCACTTTTTCCCCGCTTATTTATATTTGAAATCAGTTTAATTCAATTGCATTATTATTCAAACTTTGTGCCATACACCGGCTGTGTAAACACAAAGTTCTTGACTCCCTTTAACCGTTCTCGGTTTAAATGTTGCGTCCAACCCAGCCGTCAAACGCGATAAGTTGCATTTAAACTTGCACTCCAAGTTCTTTATTCGAAGGGGATCAAAAGAAGGGTTTTATTCTGATAAAATTAAAGATTATAACAACAGCTTCCAGTGTAAATCGTTACATTCCGCAGTAAGTCCTTCTCAGGCCGAGAATCAAAGGAAAAAGGAAGAACTTGCTTCCAGCCGGTAATTAAAGCTGCCGTTTTATACTCTCTGCAAGAGTATATTGGTTTTGTGGAAAATTATGTAACAGGCAGAAGGAGGCGTGGCAGACCCCGTAAAGTATATATATTCTTGATCAGCATTACAAGCCAAGTCGATATAGCCATGTCCGTCTGTCCGTATGAAAAAACAGATTTCAGAGATGGTAAAAGCTATAGGTTTGACCTTGGTGTCAATCGATCACATATTTAGTCAGTCAATACAAGAATGAACAAAAAACTAGACACACTTTGGAAAAAATACTAACTATGGCACCTAGGATCACCAATTTTGGTACAGAGGTTCCTAGCGACAGCATAAATGCATTGCCATTTAACATTATTGACTTCTACGCCCCCTTTTTCCACAATTAATAAAAATAATTTTCAATATCATTTTTAAGGTATTTGTTCTAGGTAGAAGGGTAACAACATTTACAATTGAAGGCAAACTCACTGCATTAGCGCAAGCGAGAAAGAAACATATAAACATATGATCGTATATTTGCGCTGCATGCGTGTCGGCATACATATGTGTACATATGTGTACCTATGTAATATATTGTATGTATATATACATATATATATATTTTATATATATGATATATATATATATATCATGAATTGTTATTTTTTCTTTATTATTGTTAAGTTTTCCTTATTAATTAATATAGGTAGCATAGAGCTACACAAATAAGCAAAAGAATAACCAATGTAATTATATAGTCGCATACATCCCAGATTAAGTAGGTAGGGTATAAAATGGCAACCCGCGAGCAACAAACAACGGAAAGAACAACCAGCAGCAAAGATAATACACTGCTCGCCACTTGAATAGGACACCCTATATGGGCTCTTTTCAAGTGCTCATAACGAAAACGAATTGGTAAGTTAACGTAATTTTTTCTATATTATCTTTATGCAAGCATTCTTCACTATTACCAGTATATTTAAAAAAATTGGAATATAACAGTTATAAAGTAGTTTACATTTTATGTTATCATTCGCAAAAATTCCATTGAATTGCTGCGCCACTTGAATAGGACATGCTTTTTATTTGGTCGCTATCCTTGGCACGCGCCCACAAATGTTGGTTAACTTAAGCTTATTGATTAAATTGAAGTGTATATTAAATTTTAAAAAATTAAAATGGGGCGTGGCACTTTATTATATGAGTCGGAAAATGGAAAAATCCAAGCTTACAAGGATTCTGACCTTTCTATTACCAAAGTAGCAAAAAAAAATCGACAGGAGCCGTCCCGTCGTAACATATTTTTTACATAATGAGGCAAATTATGGTAAAAACAGGAGTGTATTTACTGTCGCGGACAAGCGACTAATATTAAATGAAGCTTCCAATTCGCACGACTCTACGGCCAAGATAAGGGAAAAATGTAAAGTTAAAGCAAGTTTCATAACCATGCGACGTGTTATTAACAAGAAAGATAAGTACAGTCGAGCACGCCCGACCGTATTATACTCTCTGCATTTTGATCCCGATTAATTTATTAAAATCGGCATCGAGATATTACAATGCGCAGTACTTCCATTAAAACACCGTGAAACAAAAACAATCTAAGCAAAATCACATACGTTTGACATTATATGTTTGTATGTGTGTATTCGGCGCAGCCCGTCTGCGGGCGGCGCTGCCGCCACACAAGCAGAGAAAACGTTGCATGTTTCTGTCTCGCTTGCACTCAGTAGTGATATTGCGTTCAATTATCTATATTGAAACGCTTCTAGTTTTCTTGTTTATAGTCCGATTTTAATGCACCTTTCAGGAATAGTTTGATATAGTTAGCCCCCACTAGAATTAAACAATTACAATGGTGTACTATATGAACAAATGCCTTAAAACGGAACGAAAGTTGAGAATTATTTTTATGTATTGTGGGAAAAAGGGGCGTGGCAGTCCAAAATTTTAAATGCCAATGCATTTACGGTGTCGCTAGGAACGCTCCATACCAAAATTGGTGATCTTAGGTGCCATAGTTACTGAGATATTCGCCGATAACACCGATTTTTTCCGAGGTGTGTCTGGTTTTTGGCTCATTGTGGGCGAATGGGGCGTGGCATCGAAAAACAAAAAGATTCTTGTATTGCCTGACTAAATATGTGATCGATTGACACCAAGCTCGAACTTGTAGCTCTTACCATCTCTGAAATCTGTTTGTTCATACGGACGGACAGACAGACGGACATGGCTATATCGACTCGGCTTGTGATTCTGATCATGAATATATATACTTTATGGGGTCTGCCACGCCTCCTTCTGCCTGTTACATACTTTTGCACAAACCCAATATACTCTTGCAGAGAGTATAATAATGCTCCACACCTGAAGAGACTTAAAACTACGAAGAAGCCACCTCTTAACCCGCCTAGGAAGTTGCAACGCCAGGAGCTCGCTCGCGCACATGTGACCTGAACTTCGGAGTGGCACGTGTAGTCTTTTCGGACGAAAAAAAATGGAAGGACCCGATGGCTACAACTACTACTTTCATGATCTTCGTAAAGAACCACACCATCTTGATAAGTTGCATAGTTGTCCTGGAGGTATTATGGTGTGGGGGTTCCTATTATGGCACCTGTGAGCTTACCTTTGTTTTAACTACCATGAATACATTGCGATATAATGGTATATTGATTTATCAACATGATAAATGGATTTATCAACATGATAATGCCCCTATACATACGGCCCAAATTGTTAAATCATACTGGAAACCCTATTCCCCGGACTTGAATATGGCTAACACGTCAGGTGTATGGATAAGGTCAGCAATATCCGAGCGTTCCCGATCTAATTGCAGCTATCAAATTGGCATGGAGCTCGATTTTATTAAAAGTAAAGCTGTATGGTTCCCTTCCCGACCGAATGTGTCAGGTTTTTGCAGAAAAAAGGTGGCTGACCATACTAATGAATTTTTTTTTTTTTTTTTTGAAAACATGTTAAAAATGTTAATATTAAGTAATTATGTTATTATGATAATATTAAAGATGATTGAAATATTCTTCAATAGTATTTAGTTAAATTGTCATATTCAAGTGGCGCAAAAATACGACTACATAAATTGTTACTTATCGGTTTACAAATTTTTTTTTTATTTTTCCAACTTTAGAATAGTTTTGTTATTTTCGTCAAATAACTACATTAAAATAAACTTTATAAAAAGAAAAAAAATTATTTTCCTAGATGGCTTGGCTTACCAGCAATTATCTATAAAAAATCGACTTTAGAGGTGTCTTATTCAAGTGGCGAGCAGTGTAACAAGCAACGGTAAAGAACTACATACGCAACGGACCACAAAGAGATCACCGCCGCCACACAGCAGAAAACAACGATGCCGGCAGAGCAACAGCGAAAGAGAGCAAGTGAACGTGAAACAGACAGACCATTGCGACGCCACACAGCCGAAAATAACGACGCAGAACGGCAAGCGACAAATGAGAGCAGCGCTACAGCCGCTGCCGCTGATCTCGTCAGCAGAGGCGACTTAGAAGCAATGTGCAGACGTTAAGCTCGATCACTTGGTTTTTCACTGTAGCGACGACAACACACACTTTGAAGGTAAGCCGAGTTGCCGATTAGGGTATGTTAGGTTAGGTCAGGTTTCGGTTAAACGGTGCGAGAAGTAGTAGGCATTAAACTGGAAAAACAGAAAAAATAAACAAAAGAACATTGCACAAAACTAAACTGGATTATTAATTCGACGAATAATCCAACGACGACGCACAGTGTTACGGATTAGTAAATTACTGTGTTTTACGTGGACAAATAGGCAAGCTACTGCGTTTTACGCGGGTAGTTGACGATACAACGGACAGTGAAAATCTAGCACGTTTTACGTGTAATTTATCAACAACAAAGCACAGTGGGACGAATAGGCAAATTACTGCGTTTTACGCGGATCTTTGCCGACACAGTAAGCAGTGGAATCTAGCACGTTTTACGTATTTATACACCACGACAGCGGACAGTGGGACATAACACGCTTTACGTGGATATATGCAATGGGCAGGGGATTCCTCATCCTTGGTGTGCCAAATTAAACTCTTTTCCGCTCATTCGTAATTTACCCTAGAATATTCGCTAAACACATCACAGCGTATATTATTCTCCCTCCCCAGCCTTAGAACTTCTTTACAACTTACATACACATGAATATTTAAATATATACATATTTATATAAATATATACTTATATTATACATTTGTTTTTGCTACTTCTGATTTAAACAAGAAAGAAAAGTACTGTCGAGCACACCCGACCCTATAATACTCTCTGCATTTTAATCCCGGTTAAATTATTAAAATCAGTCTAGAGATTTTGCAATACGTAGGTAAACACTTTGAAACAAAAACAATCTAAGCATAATCAAACATAAATTTGATTGTCTGTATGCGAATACACATACGTTGTTCATACATGTATGTATATGTGTATTCGTCGCTGCCAGCGACTGCGGGCAGCGCTGGCGCCACACAGGCAGCGAAAACGTTTTCTATCTCGCTTGCACTCATTAGTGATATTGCTGTCAATTATCAATATTGTAACTCTTCTAGTTTTCTTGTTTATAGTCCGATTTTAATGCAGGTTTTATTTCAGGATAGTTTGGTATAGTTAGCCTCCACTCGAATTATACAATTACAATGCTGTACTATATGAACAAATGCCTGAAAACGGAACGAAAGTTGAGAATTATTTTTATGTATTGTGGAAAAAAGGGGTGTGGTTGTCCAAAATTCCAATGCATTAACGCTGTCGGTAGGAACCGAAAACACAGATTTTTCCGAGGTGTGTCTAGTTTTTTGCTCATGGCGAATGGGGCGTAGCAACGAAAAACAAAATGATTCCTGTATTGACTGACCAAATATGTGATCGATTGAGAAGCTCGAACTTGTAGCTCTTACCTGTGCTCTCTCTGGTTTTTGTTGTTTTTGGTTTTGTTTTATTGCGAACGCATGCAGGATTGCGAGAGACAAATAGTTAGGAGTAGCGGAAAAGTCTTTACTTTTGGCGGCCGCTAAGCAAAACAAAAGACAACGCTTAGAATCAGTGCTGCCAGTTAAGCCATTTAGTTGCTAGATTTAAAAACAAGCTGTTTTAAGTGATCTCCATGAACTATAGAACATTACAATTCTTCTCTAACTGTCAATAAAATTTAATATTAATAGTTTAAATTTCATTTTTATTGAGACGTTAAATTTATGTTACTTTTAAGTTAAGTATTTTTGATTTTTTCTTAAAAACGAACTAATTTGTTAAATACAAAACATTTTATTATAAAACAATTTTGTATTCACAATTTTTATTTTAAATACATTCTAGCTGTTTTTAATTAATTAGTTAACACATCTAGCTATTTTTGCATTGAAGATTCTGACAGTGCTGCTTTAGCGCTCGTAAAAAGTAAGGACTTTTACCGCTAGTCCTTCTAGCCTCTCTCTTACTCCCAGACTCACACAATGCTTGTCTCATTTTTGTGAGAAAGAAATCCTCTCCCATTCTCCCAATTGTGTAATTTTGGCGTCCGTTTTGCTTTACTTCGTTGCTAACGTTTCGAATGAGCAGTTCTTATCGTGCATCGATATTTATTTTTTGTCGTCGACTTCGATAGAAGAGTAAAGAAAACGTGATTTAAATTACGAACACACCGTAACAAAACGTAATTTTCATTACGATTAATATAATGGCATGTGGACAGCATGCATTCCTTTTCAAAATTTTGTAGCCGTTTAATCAAGGATGAAAAAAAACCTAAGGGCAACGGCCTCTGGGCATGATAACTGACTGTGATTGAGAGGAGGTTTCCTTTCCCACAATTTACGCAGGGGTGAAATGGTATTGCGTAGAAAGCTACACAAAAATCATTAGATCAGCCCTTAATGATGAAGAAATAGATAGTTTAATTCAGTTTGATGAGGGTTTCAAAATTTATCAAAACAGAATGATAAAGTCGCCTTACGACTTTAGGATACCCGTTACTCAGTTACAATATGTTATTAACAATGGTGATAGATAAGATAGCTTAGCAAACAGAACATTTTCATACAAATTCATGTTTAGAGCATATTTTCGACCGATCGTTCCTATGGGAGCTGTACGATATAGTAGTCCGATTTGGATCAAACTTGTTCAGTATGTATATATTGATGGCAAGCCTATTCTGTGTAAGTTTGATTAATATAATATATATTATTAATATAATAAGTTAATATAGCTTAGTTGACGCGATCCAACTTGGTCAGTACATATACTTCCTAGACATGTACTACCCGTATAAATCTGGTTTAGATAGCATAGCAAACAAAAAATTTTTCCATACTAAAACATTCTAGTTTTACCTGTACATTTACCTTTATATGATGAAAGAACGCCCTAAAGTAGCGTGTCAAAAAACAAAAACAAATTTGTACTGCTTGGGTATTGTACCTTTCATTTGCGACCCCTTTCACCATTCTAGCTATTATAGTCTCTGTGATCCTTTTGTTCATGCAGACGGACGGACGGACATGGCTATACTTGGCTATTAATGCTGATCAAGAATATATAAACTTTAAAGGGTCTGCCAAGCCTCCTTCTCCCTGTTACATACATTCCAACGATTACAATATACCCTTTTACTATACAAGTAACGGGTATAAAAAGGCATTCACTCGTCTCGTGCTCATTGGGCAGCAGAGAAGAAGAAGGTAATGGCCATGATTAGGCAATTTGGAATACTTTCATTCTTCATAACGCTCTCAGCTGCAGAAAGTAAGTGATTAGAACTGATAATTATTTAAAAGAAAATAGAAAGGATGGAAGTTCTAACCCAGGAAAAAGCAGCTAGCATAGAAAGGTCCGAAGTTGTAGATCTTGTTAGCTCAGACCCAGTTGCATATGCTAGGTATTTTGATTATAGGTATAACAAACTTCTTAAAGTAATGAAAAAGGATGGAGGCATTTTCGGCCACATTCTGTTTACAAATATTATTGGCAAGTAGAGTTCCAACATCGAGGCTTACCACAGATTCATAGAATGTTCTGGTTAAAAGATGCCCCTTTATTTAATTCCAGTAATCCTTCCTCTTGTCCGCCTATTGTTCAGCTTATGGATGAATTAACGATGAATTGAAACCTTTAATTTTAAACCAATCGCATAAGCATACTCCGTCAAGCCAGCGTAATATCAGAAATAGGCAAACCTGTCATTTTGGTATACCATATCCTCCTATCCCTAGTACTGAAATTCTCTGAAATTTTGAAAAAATAAACAGTTTTTTCAGTTCTTTCATAGATAGTGAGGTTAGGGAATCCCTTAATGATTTCAATAATTTTCTCTCGCAACCTCAAATTGGTCTTAATTATGAGGGTTATGTTCTAGCAATTTCTATTTTAAACAGACCAAAAATATTTTTAAAGAGAAGCTTCGACGCCATTATGGTGAATGCGTATAACACGCAGATTTTGTCAATGCAGAGATACCCAGTTTATTTTAGGTCCATAGGCGTGCTGCAGTTATGTTATCAATAATATTAATAAGTCGCAAAGAGGTATGTCCAAGCATATGCGAGAAGCTGTAGAAAAAGCGCGTTTAAGAAATTTTAGTATTAGGCAGAATCTGCAGCACATAGGTTACAAGCTTATAAATGGCTCAGAAATATCTGCACAGGAGGTGATACTTTCGTAGTAGGCCTATTAGATCATTACGTTCACCGTCCAGATGATCTAAATAGTTTATGCTTCGCAGATGTTGTGGCATATTATACATTCTCTTAAACTGCAGGTAGGACTCGTCAAGATTCACAGAATGAGGAAGTAAATGCAGGATTCGGTAGAACCGAAATTTATCCTCTACGCAATGGTAGCGGATTTATAAGAGAAAGGCGTACTCCACGCATAATACGATAGAAGATATAATGTTAGTCACGATAGGGGGAACTATTCTAGGGAACTAGTAATGCTGTATTATCAGTGGAGAAATGAACAAGAGGAACTAGTTCGTAGGAATTGCGAAGCGTTTTGCAAGGAGTTTGCAATTAAGGAGTTAATTAAAGCAAATAGTAGGAGATTCGATGTTTTAAATGATAGTGAGACGCTATAAGTAGAGTATTAGAAGAGAATCAGGAAGATGAGTTAGGTAATTTATATGAGAAGGAAAATGTAGATAACAGATTTAGAGTATTGAAAGTAGCATAAATAGATCCCCAGGTAAACATTTTAAATATAGGAAACTGCGAGAATGCAGATGGGCCGAATAGCAACACTGTTCAGTTTGTTAATTTGCCTGTGTTAATGACAGAGAACTTATCTAAGCCATGTGATGCATAATATTAATTTGTAGGTGGTGGAGCAGGTGTCGACAAAATCCGACTGATTTCGGTAAGCCCTTGCAGCTAGATTTATTAATAGAAGAGGCTCAAATCCTAAATCAATAAACAAATCCTAAATTTATTAGTCCGAATAGGAGGTTGTACACTCCAGTCAATGTTTAGTCTTCCTGTAAATAAGTCCGATCGAACTGGGACCTTATCCTTATTATTAAATACGCTACATTCGAGATTGATCGATCTTCAACTATTAATTATTGACGTATTATTCAATGGTAGGAGCCAAAATGTTTGGCTTTAGAGTAAAAAGTAATCCCTTTTTTGGAGGGATACCTGTCATCGTGTTCGGTGATCTCAGAACACAGAGACCTGTGGACGACAGGTGGACTTTTTAGCAATCCTCTAGGCAAGATTACAGTGAACTACATGGCACACTGTGGTGATTTGAATTTTTCGAGTTGACGTAAATAATGCGGCAACGAGATGACAAAGATATGATACCACTCCAACGCCGCTACAAATTCATACAACTCTTTAATACTGAATCGATTTGCGACCGTTCAATATTGTTATAGTACTGAGGATTTTGTAAAGGGTAGTAATTCAGGTGAGGCAAACAAGGCCCGAATTCTTGAATCAGTAAAAGTATTAAAAACTTCAGAAACCCAGGGTTTAGTACTTTTATTTTGAAAACTACGATGATTGTTGATATATGATAGATACTTCAGCCCCCATTACTCATTACCCAAATTTGAAGTGAGTTTGAGAATTTATTGTAGAACATAGCGAAATTTTAGATAGGGTAGAAGTAACTTCAGGAGATTTTAATTTATGTTTACGCGCTCTCACTCAGGCTAGGGAAACATATAAAAGTTTGGTTCGGAAGGGATTTAGATCTCTTATAGATTTGAAAATGTCCAAGGCTGCTATGAAAACGAGTAACGAGTATAAAAAATTAGGTCGCGCTATAAAGTTTCGAACACCTCAAGAATTTTTTTACCCGTTACTCGTAGAGTATGTAAAGCAGATAACTGTAATCGCTGGAATGTATGTAACAGGCAGAAGAGGGCGTGGCAGATCCCATACCGTAAATATATTAATTATCAGCATCAATAGCCGAGTCGATATAGCTATGTCCGTCTGTGCGTCTGTCTGTGTGAAAAAAAGGATCTCAGAGACTATAAGAGCTAGAAAGATGAAAGAGGTCGCAAATGAAATGTACAATACCCAAGCAGTACAAGTTTGCTTTTGTTTTTTAACACGCCCACATTAGGGCTATCTAAATTTAAGAAAAAGTAAATGTACAGGTATAAATAGCAAGTTTTAGAATAGAAAACATTTTTATTGTCTATGCTGTTGAACCAAGTTACACTCCTAGTACACGCCAAAACGGAACTGCTTTACGGCCCACCGACATCCGACCAGAAGGACTACCCAACATTCGTGCAACAGATGCAAAGTAACTTGCAGAAGGTTCATCGAGAGGCCCGGCAGCAACTCATAGCAGCTGCCTCTGCAAATAAAGCTCGGTACGACTTACGATCCAACTCCCTAGAATTCGAGCCCGGTGCTGAAGTTTATGTGTACTCCCCCATGCGCAAAGTTGGACGCTGGATCCGACTGGATCGGACCCGCGGTCGTTATCCGTCGCCACTCTGATTTTGTCTACGAAGTACGACTCCCGGGCAAGCGTACAACCAAAACGATCCACGTCAACCGTCTTGCCCAGTACAAAAGAGCGTCAACGATAGCTCTCGTCCAGGAAGCTCGAGTCTCAGAGGGGGGATGTTTTTGGCGAATATCTCGGTAACTCTGGCACTTAGGAATACAAGAATCTTTTATTTTTGTTGATGCCACATCGATACACCTCGGAAAAATATCTGATTTTTTGGCGAATATCTCCGTAACTATGGTAGATAGGATCACCAATTTGCAGATATGCAGGTTCCTAAAAACAGCCTTAATATAATGCTATTAAAATTTTTTAGCTGCCACGCCCCTTTTTCCCATAAGAACTAAAAACTTTCAACCTTTAATGCCGTTTTTAAGGCATTTGTTTATATAGTTCAGTATTGTTATAATATAATTCGTGTGGAGACTAACTATGTTAAACTATCCTGAAAGGTGCATACAAATCGAACTATAAACAAGAAAAGTGGATGCGTTCCAATATTGATAATTGAATGCAATATCAATGTATGAGTGCAAGCGAGACAGAAACATACAACCACATCGAAGGTTTTCCTGTGTGGCGGCAGCGCTGCCCGCGGACGCTGCATATATGCATCATATATTGTCAAACGTATGTGTATTTGCATACAAACAGACTGATGTATGTTTGATTATGTTTAGATTGTTTTTGTTTCAACTTGTTTTAATGCAAGTATAGTACTACACATTGTTATATCTCAATACCGATTTTAATAATTTAAACGGAAAAAAATGCAGAGAGTAAAATACGGTCGGGCGTGCTCGACTGAATTTTTATTTCTTGTTTTTTCTTGCAATATTTACCAAAATAAAGTTTTGTCAGAGCAAGTTGTTTGTTTATTTGTGCACCTGCTTTGTCGTCTGCCTACAAACTTTACTTTTGTAATTAGTATTTTTACTTTCTTGCCTCTCTCTGCTAAAAACGTTTTAGTCGGGGGCGCCATCTATAAATTGATTATTACCCTCGCGCGTCTTACTCTCTGCTCTCTCCAAGTCGGGCTTTGCTTTACCCCCTTAGATATCCCGCAATCTTAGTGTTGCTGGTTTTGGTCGTCTCATTTCCGACTGTAAGTTTACCGGCCGTCGCGCAAATGTGTTATTGCAATGACACTGTATTTCTGCTCCAGCTATCGTATCTGTTTACTTAACCCTTGTGCATATCTGCCATTCTTTATAACACTTGTACAAAATTTTGTTTAACACCGTGCCAACCCCTTATGCCGTCGCTGTTAATACAGTTGTTGTAGACCAGAATACTAGTAGTGACACTGTAACTGGATCAAGCAGTCAACCGATCAGTGTTAAACATCTGGAAAAGGATATAGCAGTAATAAAAAGATTCTTATAGGTATCCCACCGAAGAGGCAAATCTTTGTTTCACGGCGATCCCCTGATACTACATCTAATGTTTTTAAGGTCTTTATTCCAGCCAAATCAGTACCCAACAATTCTGTTGAAAAATTCCTATTTCCATATGCTCGGAGAATTTCATCAATTAAAATAAGTGTCCCGGCTGAACAATTTAACAAAACATGCTGCACAAGAATTTTGTCTGACTACGTATCATTATATTTCTTCAAATATAGAATTTATTTCTTTTAAGCTAAATATTTCCAACATTTTCTTTTTTAGACCTAATACTAATTTTAGACCTAATAAAATGAGAAGGTGGGTCTTTTAAGTTTGTCAGAAGCGAAATGTGCGTAACAGGCAGAAGGAGGCGTGGTCGACCCCATAAAGTAAATATATTATTGATCAGTATCAACAGCCGAGCCGACAAAGAAATGTCCGTCTGTCCGCGTGAACACCAGGATCTTTTAAAGTACAAGAGCTAGAACCACCAAATTTTGAATGTAAAGCAAATCAAGCTTATTTCAAATTGTTGCCGCGAGCAATGAGCAAAAAACCAGACGAATATCTCAGTAACTTTGTCACTTAGGAGCACCAACTTTGGTATGCAGATTCCTATAGACAGCCTAAATGAAATCCTTTTAAAATTGTTTGAGCTGCCACGCCCATTTTTCCACGCGGGTACTGAACATAAGGCAAATACGGCCCTTAGTAGTCCGGTCGCCGAAGTTTTCAAGGCTTGAAGTCCAGGAGAATTTGCGCGCGTTTCCGAACGTTAGTAGGTCTTTTGGCGGGCACTTGGAAACCTCTGCCATTGAGGGAATTTTCGGCGCGCCTAGACATCCTAGCCGTGTTCGCTCTAGAGCAAGGCCGTGGCACAGTAGATGTTCAAGAGTTTCGGTAGTGTTAGAGTTATTGCATTTCCTGCAGTTCGTGTTAGTGGTAATGCCAGGCAGTGACCGGTAAATACTCCAACTAGCATCCTACAATCTTTTCGAGAAATGTGCAGCAGATACCGGCTAAGTTGTGCATTGGACTCGTTGCACATTAACTTTGTTATTCTGGAAGAGGAATTGTTCTGGCACCTTTGCTTAATGCGCTTGTTGGTGCTCTTTTCAAGACTGCTGTATTGCGATCTTAGGGATGTGGGCACCTGCTCTGTTTTATATACGGGTAGTTGAACGCCTCTTCGTTTCAAGGAATGCCCTGGTGGTTTGGAACCCTGTAGATGTGTACTGACTTAGTCGTACATATATCATCTAAGGCCTCCCTGCTCACCTTGACCGTTTTGGAACTGAGAATAGTCGACATCATAGACTTACTACATGGGCTGAAAGTTTTTGGCCTGGCAATGAAAAAAGGAAATTTTGAATGAAAATTTGCCTTTATACTTTGACATGATCTCCATCTAGAGTAATGCATTTATTGGTCTTCCTACATCTCTATACCGCTCTGATAATGCGATTCGTCAAGTCCATCTAAATAGGCATTTATTTCCTTTTTGACCTCTTCATTTGAGTAAAAGCAAGCCACAATTTAAGTCGAGGAAAAAGGTAATAAATGCTGGGGGCCAAATCTGCCGATTACGGTGGGTGAGGGACGATTTCGCATTGCAATTGTTCAAACTTTTCGGACTTATCGCGAACTGAATGTGCCGGAGCGTTGTCTTGGTGAAATGACATTTTTTTTCTTCATGTGAGGGCGTTTGACCTTGACCTCGGCATCCAACCAGTCCAATAATGCACAGTAATATGGTTTATTGATTGTTTTACCATATTCTAGGTAGTCAATGAATATAATTCCATGTGCGTCCCAAAAAATACTGGCCAACACCTTATCACATGGTCACAAATCGGCATAAAAACTCTTTCTTATCGTGTTGGAATAGTTCAGATTTAGCTTCGAAAGTTGGATTCGATTCTCTTTTTGATCGATTGTGAGAAAAAGCGGCACGCATCGCGCATAACTTTCGCATATGCAAATACTCGTGTATGATATGACCAATACGTTCTTTTGAGATGCCAATGGTGTTAGCTAACTGATGCAACTTAACTTTTCGGTCACCCAACACAATATCATGAAATTTTGCGAATTTTGGAGTTACTGCCTCATTTGACCTTCCGGAACGAGGTGCATCATTGGTGCTCGTACGGTCACGTCGAAATTCAGCAAACCAATATTTTACCGTCGAATATGCTAAGGCAGATCCTCCGTAATGTTTCTCAAGCCATTGCTTCACTTCAACGGTGTTTTTTCCCACAAAAAAAAATGTTTTATCAAAACACGAAATTCACTTTTTTTCATAGTAAACAAAAATAGCAGAGGTTGCGTCACTTCAAGATCAATAGCTAAAGAACGGCTTGATGGAATGTCACCAAACGTTGACAGTATTCTAGTTAAGATTGGTACTCTATGGCAAGCATACAAATTTTATGTTTGTGACGCCAACTCTGTGTCAGGCCAAAGACTTTTTAGCCCATGTAGTAATAGCTGTCTGACTGTCAACCATGAGATTGATTGTGTGCCTGTCTGTACCGAGAAGAGTCGCTACTTCCGCTGAATTTCCTATGGCAAAAACCTCCGCTTGGAATATACTGCAGTGGTCGGGCAGCTTGTATGAGAGCCTAGTAGACCCTGAAAGGTTTCCAGTGCTTTTGTGGAAGTAGTACGAAGAGCGCCTGTAATGCACAAGAGTGCTTGGCGTTGTGCCTTTTCCATTAAGGCAAGGTATGTCTTCTTTTCGGTGGCCTGCTAGAGGATTTAGCCAGCCAACAATAACTAAAAAATTTGTAAACTTTTATGCCATTTTTAATTCATTTGTTCATATAGTACAGTGTTGTAATTAAACATTCGTTTGGAGGCATATCATATCAAACTATCCTGAAAGTTGCATAAAAATTCTACTTTGAACAAGACACCTATCACGTAACAAAGTTTATGTAATTTAACTGAAATATCACTGTATGCGCAAAAGCAAGACAGCAACATATAAACATATGTTTGAGTGTTTTCGCTGCATGTGTGATGGCAGCGCTACCCGCAGATGCTGAGTCAACTTAGCTGAATGTGCCGACCAATTGAATACATGCACACATAAATATGTGCATACGTATAATTTAAAACGAATGTGTATTTGTACGTATAACATGTAAATGCTGATAATCGGAGGATTCTTCAAGGTGGCGAGTGGTGCAACTGGGTGTTTTTAAATTGAAGGAACTTTTTGGATCTCTACTTCTGGCTCTGATATATTAACTCCCATGACACAAAATGATTTCCTTGATCATTTATTTGGAATTCCCCCCATTAGATGCTTAATCTAATTGTTGTCTAAAATCAATACTTTTCATATGTTTCCTGTATTGCTGCTCTTTCACTTTCTATAGATTTATATTACCGACTTTGGAACTGTTGATGGAATGGGAGAGTCCAGCTCGAGGCATACCAAGCGCTGGTTTCGGAAGGCTGATTTTTTACTCTCAGCAGTATGGTTTCGGTCATTTCCTTTGCATATGTAGAATCCAATACACCAAATAAGCTGCTAGCTATATTTCCAATTATATCGAGTAGCCCTTTTTAGGCCCCGTACTCTAAAAAAGAGTAGAGGGGTCTATTAGGTTTGTCAGAAGCGTAACAGGCAGAAGGAGGCGTGGCAGAACCCATAAAGTATATAAATTCTTGATCAGCATCGAAAGACGAATCGATATAGCCATGTCCGTCTGTCCGTCTGTCCGTATGAACACCTGGATCTTTTAAACTACAAAAGCTAGAGCCACCAAATTTGGAATGATCAGGCAGATCAAGTTTATTTCAAATTGTTGCCACGCCCCTTACCGCCCTCGCAATGAGCAAAAAATCAGACACACCTCGAAAAAATGTATGTTATAGGTCATATTTCTCAGTAACTATGGCACTTAGGAACACCAATTCCGGTATGCAGGTTCCTACAGACAGCCTTAATGCAATGCTATTCAAAATTTTGAGCTCCCACGCCCCCTTTTCTCATATAAGCTAAAAAACTTTTAAACTTCAAACCAGGATTTAAGGCATTTAGTCAAATAGTACAGTGTTTGTAATTAATAATTCGTTTAGAGGAATATCATATCAAGCAAAAATCCGTCCATTAACAAGAAAGTTACAAAGTTAGAAAAATTATGTAATTTAGCTGAAATTTCGCCGCCTGTTTGACGTAAGCGCTGCTCGCAAACGCTGCGACGTTGCCGTGCCAACCAGTGCTAGGCACGCATACATACATATGTGCATACATATAATTTCAAACGAGTGTGTACTTATATGTATAACATGTAAATGCGAATAAGCGGAAGATGCTTGAAAGTGGCAGGTGGTGCGAATGGTAGAGTTGCGGCGCGATGTGAAATCGTTGCCTGAGGGTCGTAGGTTCGAATGCTGACAATGAGAATTGCTAATTTAATTTTTTTTAAATAGCAATTCAAAATGTACATATGAATTTTAACTTTTAAATTTCGTTATAGAATTTTAATTCAAATTAAATACAAATGCGCATTACTGTGGGAGTACGGGGTCTTTTACAGTCGGCTCGATCTGTAGCCTTTCTTACTTGTTTATGTCTTATTTGCTGCAAAAGTTCGTTTTCAGTCGATAACTCGTTTCCACATGCTTGAAGTGTTGATACATTGGACATTGTGACATGGAACTGTGATGCCTAAGTCGGTACACATTTTCCTTATGCTATCAATACCTCTAGAAAACGTTTACATCTCCTTCAAATATAATTCCAGATCATAATAGGCTATGAAAATCCAATCCGCCACTGCCAGTCGAGCTGATCCAATTCTTTCGTAGTAGATGCCAGGCTTTGATTCATATTGTGTTATATTGATGGATTAAGTCAATACCAACGGAAGTATTAATATTTTTGTGAGCAACATCGTTGACAGTGACGTCATACAGTCTGACTCGCTTTGCCTCTGGGTTGGTTGAGGGATCGGTTAGTGTTGTATCATCGAGTGGGTACTTTTGTTGTGGCTCATCGATGGCTAGTAATGGCGCTAATTTGTGTATCGCCCGCTTAAATGTACCATTCGCTGTTTTTACATCGACTACCCGTATGTGGTTGTCGATGCCGGTGTAAACCTTTTGGACTCTTCCGATAGGCCATTGTCGACATGGTATATTGTTTTCTTTTATTAGTACTATCATTCGTTCTGTTACGTTTGCGGTTAATCTGGTCCATTTTGTACGTTGTTGGAGCTCGTGAAGATATTCCTGTGACCATCGCGTCCAGAAAGTATGTTTAAGGTGTTGAAGTGGGTCCAACCTTTGTCCGAGAGATCTCCCGTCTGTCCTTGCCGTATCATGGGATTGCGCTGTTAGCGGTTCTCCAATCAAGAAGTGTCCAGGGGTTAGTATGGCAAAATCATTCGGATCGGTTGACATTGGAGTTAGAGGGCGAGAATTGAGAATTGCCTATATTTCAATTACCGTTTCCAGTTCATTGTAATGTTGTTAATGCGGCAGTGGGTACATTTTTCATTAACAAAACTTTTGCTGACTTTACTGCTGCTTCCCAGAGTCTGCCAAAATGTGGTGCTCGCGGTGGAATGAAGTCGAATTTTATGTTTCTTCTTTGACATTCCGTTAATATACTGGCCTTTGCCTTGGGGTTGTAAATTGCATCGTCCAATGCTAGCAATTTGTTGTTGGCACCTACAAAATTTGTAGCATTGTCGCAATGTAATGTTTGACAATTTCCACGGCGTCCCATGAATCTCTTTAAGGCAGCGATAAACTTGTCAGTAGTTAGATCACTTACTGTCTCCATATGGACAGCCTTAGTAGCGAAACAACAAAATATTGCAATGTAAGCCTTGTCCGGGCGTTTACCTCGAACTTTGTGGTGAATCCAGAATGGACCGCAGTAGTCAACTCCAGCATTTTGAAATGGTCTTGCTGGTCGCGTTGGTCGGGTAGATTGCCCATTAATTGTTGGAACATTTTTGGCTTAGCTCGGGTGCATCTGACACAGTTTTGGGTAATGTTGCGGGCCATGGTTTTTCCCTTAATGATCCAGTAATTTTGCCTTGACTTGGCCAGTAATGCTTGTGGTCCACAGTGCAAGTTATAATGATGCAGTTCTCATAACAGTGATTTTACAATTGTGTCATTGTATGGTATTGTATGAATGGATAGTGCTGACTTCTCGAGCCACTCTTATAATTCTATCCTAATCCAGAAACGGTGTCATGGATTTGAGCTTGCTTTTGCTGTCTACCATGTCACGCCTTGTGAGATCCCTTAACTCTTCAGGGAAGTCCGTCTGTTGAATCTTCCGTACTATGATTGTTTTTGCACGTTCCAACTCCTCATGTATGAGTGTAGTACACTTCTTGTTTGGCTGCCGTAGCCGCATCATGTATGCTATAATGCCCAGTAATCTTCGAAATGAGTCGTTGCGGTTAATGGAGTATATTGCAACTACTGTTTCGGCTACTGGAACTGCTATACTCCGTGGTTTTCCTTTTCGTCCCACTGTGGTGTCATCTCTAGGTAGGCTAAATAAACGGCTCTGACCATTTTGATGGTGATCCATGGAGAAATAACGGTCCGTGTAGCCAAAGATTAGTCGAATCCAAATTTCTCGCTAATGGTCCACGATGATGAGACGTGACGCCATTGAGTTGCTGTAGTCAATTCTTGAATTTTCGCAATTCTATTTGCTACAAAGGTTTCCAGACTTGACGATTTTGAATTGATCCATGATAGAACAATCCTTGAATCTGTCCACAAATATGCTGGATGCCGTAAGTTCCGCTTCCAATACTGCCGCACAAAGTTCCAGACGAGGAAGTGACTGCCTTGCCAAAGGTGCTACCATAAATTTCGCACATGTAGATTGCAGCTCCATACCCCGATTCAGTCAGACGCATCAACAAAGGTGTGAACTTCCTTTGTTACTGGCGTTTTTCCATCGAATATGTGTCGAGGGATCATTAGTTTGTTGAGATTTTGATGGTCGTCTCGATATTTATCCAATCTCTTTTGAGACTTGGAGATAGCTCCTCATCTCAATAAATTTTAGACTCCCATAAGTGTTGCATAAATATTTTTGCTTTTACAACAACTTGGGAAAAAAGGCCTAGTGGGTCATATATTTTTGCCAATTCTGAGCATACGACTCTTTTAGTGATTTTAGTCGCTTCTGCCGCTTGAGCTCGTCCATGGAGGCTGTCAGTTTTTGGACTCCATGTTAGACCCAATGTCTTGATGCTGTTGTCGTCAGTATCATCCAGCTTTACTTGTGGTGTTGTGTCTTCCGTTGAGATCCCTTGCAGTAGTTTTCCAGTTAGACAGTCATCGACATAGAAATGATTTTTCACAGTTTTTGCTCCGAATGGGTAATGTGGCTTTTTTAAGTTTGCCAAGTACTGCAATCAGTTTGTTGCTAAAAATGGGGCTCAAGTTGTGCCATATGTAACAGTTTTTAGCCTGTAATATTTCAGTTCCTCCTGGGGTGAGTTTCTCCAAACTATCATCTTATGGAATTGATCTTCTGGATTTATCTATATCTGACGATACATTTTTTCAATGTCCTAAAACGCAATAGAATTGAAAATAATTCGTTTTGTATTGTCGGACCAGCGTACAATATATCATTCAGGGCCATTCCCGAAAATGTAATTGAAGATGCATCGAAGACTACTCGTAACTTAGTTGTATTGCTGTCTGGTTTTAAGACACAATGGTGTGGAGTGAACTATTGTGAGATTGGAATCTCCTGCGTTATTACTTCCTTCATATGGCCGAGTCGTTTATACTCCCTCATAAACTCTACGTAATTAAATTGTAGCTTTAGATCACGGCAAAATTTTGTTGTTCAATGCCAGAAAGCCCCTTATCGCTAGCTCTCGAGTTTCTCCAAGCGCAGAAACATCTTCAGAATATGGCAGTTTCACGATTAATTGTCCTTCAATTGTAATTTGTACATTCTTTTGGAAATGGGCTTCACCGTGTGACATTGCTGGAGTCCGATAGGGTTGTGTCGACTGCATGCTATCCAATCTCCAAAATCGTTCTAGCAATTCGTCATCAGCTGTAGTTGCGATGGAGCACGTGGCAGTTGTTGGAGTCGTTGCGTGGAGTTTACCAGCTATTATCCAGCGCAATTTGGAATTTTGCATCAGTGGTAACTTTGGGCTTCTTTTAATTTGCTCCGGCAGTATGAGCTCGAAGTAATGCTCTGCTCGTAATAATAAATCCACCTTTCCAGGTTTTTCAAAGGCTGGATCTGCCAGTGCACATTGGGCGGAATTGCCAAATAAGTAGCATAAAGTCGAAAAATTCATGAAAGCAATTAAAAATTCTATTTAAATATTTTAAAAGTAGATGCCCTATATATGAAAAATCAATAAATGTTTTGGTTTAAAATGCAACGCTGTCATTGTGATCAAGCTTCAAAGTCAGTTGACCAGTCAGCTGATACATGCAACAAAATTGGCGAGAAAATTTTTGTTTACTTTGTGCGCATGGCAAATTTACAAATTGCATAAATCAACCATTATGTAAAATGGATTTTAAAGGCCAAGGTATATTGAATACATACAAAAAAAAAAACAATGCGTGTTAATGTTTGTTTTATGTTATATATTAATATTGTTTTGTATTGTTCAAAAAGATAGAAATCCAGTGCAATGTGTTCATTTTCTGTGGAGTAGAACTTCGCCTTCTGCGTGTTTCTGCGGTATGTGGTGTATGTAAAAATAAACTAGAAAGTGTCTACTAAAAGTAAGTAATAATCCTGTTTGCTACTTTTTGAGGCTCTTGTGCTACTTTAAATTTGTAGATAAGCTTAAATTCTGCAATGCAACTCTGCTGGACGTATGGATTGACAGTGGCCGCAACAGCACCGTACTGGAAAACTGGATATTTGGCCAATTGACGGAGTACTCGCTTACAAGTTAAAACATAAGTGAGATTAATAAGTTTAAAAGTTTTTATATTTACGATGCTTCGAATTTGCAAAAGTGCAGCAGATATATGCGCACATTCAAAAACAAGCATGCTCAGTGGTTATCAATGAGTTTACAAATTGTTTTGGCCCACAAAGTTGAGATGCACAGTCTTCAATTGGGTACACCAAGACCAAATTATGAAGAAGCAGGTCTTAAAAGAAAACTAGCTGGCGATGTAAAAATGATACCAAACTTTTAATTCATGTAGCTACAATTTCCGCCTGGAAATAGTAGCTCTTTATAAAAAAAAAACCATTCGCGTGATATCATAGAGCTCTTAGAAACGCCCTATTAAAATTTCATCTCAGATATTAAACCTTCAACGGATGATTACAATTTTAATGCCGATTCTGATGATTCAGATATAGATGACATTAATCCATATTCATTTGAATTGGATATAGAAAACAACTAAATTGTAGCATTACAATACATTGTTAGAATTAGTTTAAAAGTCTAATGAATTAATTAAAACTTGTTATTAAGTATAATTTTGATCAAAACATGAATTTCTTTAATTGCTTAATACACATGAAATACAAAAAAAAAAATATGCTCTTTTAAAAATTGTTGTACTTTATTTAAAGTTTTTACAATTTCTTTAAGATCACGTATACGCCTAGTTCCCATATATGGACTATTCGGGTAGGCGTGGTCAAATTAACAAAAAAATTTGTTTATATACTAAAAATATAATAAGTTTCAGCTCGATATCTCGATTATTCGATTTAATGCCACTTATTTGGCAATTTGGTAGCACAAATGCCTCGATTCGTGTCGTGTAATCTTCGGTTTTTGATTTTATGAAGACGTTGACCCTGGGCTTTGTGGATTTGGGATTTCCGCCGATGCCTTCAATTCTTATACTTGAATTTTTTACTGCTAGCGACAGTGATTTTACCGCTCTTTCAGTAATCACGTTGATTTGTGATCCTGAATCCAAAAGTGCGCGGAATTCTCCAAATCTTCCGTTGCTCCCATGTACTTCGACGCGAGCAGTGGTGAGTAGCACATATTTCTGTTTTGTACTATTTGCTGCGGCAGTTAACTTTAAGTCAGGGGACTTCTCCAAGTGAAACAATGTATTATGTTTTTTGCTGCACTTCATGCAGCTGCGTAATAAGCATGCCTTTGTCAAATGGTTGGGTCGCAAGCAGCTTAAACACAATTCATCGTGTCCATTTTCCTTGCTAGTAGTACTAATAAAAGTGGATCCCAATTGAAGGTTTCTATATCAACACTTCTTAAAGCAGCAAGGTTTTCTTAAATGTTGTCGTGGAAGTTTCTTATTGAGGATGCATCATTAGTCACTGGCGGTAGATCCAATAATTTTTGTAAAATGGTTGTCGTCAAAACCCGCTTGTTGTCGAAGCGCTCCTTCAGCATATTCCAGGCTGCTTCGTAGTTGAACTCTGTCAAATCTAAATGTCTGACCAGTCTTTGGAAGATAACTGCCTCGGCATTTAAAAATTTGCCATATTGTATCCCAGCGCGACTGGGTCTTCAAACATTTTGAATATCTCGAAGTAAATATCGTTATTTTTTTCGCCTGTGCCTGTGATTCCTGCGTAATTTGGCCAAGCATTCTTTACAATGCTGCCAGTAGAGCAGTTTGATGCCTTTGGAGAGGAATAAAATTCTTGCGTGCTTTGGCCCTAGTTTTAAATTCGTTTAAACATGCGGAAAACTCTTCTTGATATTTTTCTACAATATCCTTGATTTTTGAGCAGTAATTCTCTTTTGTATAAGAATTCTCTCCAGGATGGTCAGCCATATGCATTCTTATTTTTGCATTGCCTTGATCGAAAGCAGTCCAGAGTTTATATAGTTCATCAGCCTTATTACTTAAGTATGTAGCGTTTGACTTAATGATAATCAATGATGATCGATCTGATTGAATTGTAGATCTGGGTGCCTAGATTACCCGTGGATCTAATTGTTGATCACCTGTTGATCGTTGTAATAAAATAGAGTACGCCAAATGAATCCACTATTTTTTGTTATTTGAAGAAATTGGTCGCCAAGTTGGCCAAATGATTGTGATGGTATTACAGAATGCTTGTAATAATCACGTCGGGGTCAACAACTGTTTTATCGTCTATTAGCCCTTGGTGCGGAACCAAGACTAGGAAGCTTTATAGGTTTATGTTTGTAAGCCTATAGTACAGATCCAGTGACTACAGGCGTAGCAACTAGTACTTGAACTGAGTAGACATGAGTAGATGGAGATGAGTAGAAATAGTGAAAGACGAGACTTGGTGCTCTATATTAAAGTGCTATTTTCATACTGATTTATTTCAAAGAAGTTAGAGCCTTATACATCGTTTATTTAGATGATAAGGGTCAATAATGATTTATGGTACTAGATTACATGAACGTGATGATTAACCACTTTACTCAGAGATATCATAAATAAATATACTAAGGTTTTAAAAGGCCCATCTTAAGACTGATAATTCAATATTTTTACATAGCGATACTGACGGGTTATTAGCTTATTGTCTGGTCCAGCTGATAACCTTTGAACATGCTATCTTAACTTAATATGGTGTGAATTTTGTAGAACGTTGATTCTAGATAACGTAGACTCAACAGGAGGTTACAAAAACAAACAACAATGTTAGAGTAACGAACGAGTAAAACTCACACCATCAATCTCAGTCAAAATATATATGCAACCTTCATAAATGTAACCACAGGAAAAGAATATTATTCTTTTTAATAAACACTGAAGCAGATATATCCATATTAAAAGAAAACTCAGAAGTATTTCAATACATCCAAACTGATCATATAATAAATACACAGGGAATAAGTCTAGAAGTAACCAAGTCTAAAGGACTTACTTCAATTGAAATACAACAACAATATATAAAATTCCACACGATTTTCATATCGTAAATTTACATTTCGCTCTTCCATGTGATGGAATGCTAGGAATTGATTTCATTAAAAATTCAACTGTCAATTAGATTTCAAGCCGCCTGAAGACTGTCTTATAAGAAGACAGTGTATTTATTCCGAACGAAAAAATCCAGCATGGTATCTACATAGCAAATTCTATATTTATCAACAACCCAAAATGCATTCAACAAATAAAAATCAGTTAATCAATTTAAATAATTTAGAGTACGAACCATTTTCTAACTACGATTTAGTTAAAAATAATTTAGAAAACAAGAAAGAAAAGTACAGTCGAGCACGCCCGACCGTATAATACTCTCTGCATTTTTTTTCCCGGTTAAATTATTTAAATCAGTATCGAGATATTATAAGGGGTAGTATTTGCATTAAAACACATTGAAACAAAAACAATCTAAGCATAATCACACATACATCACATACATACGTTTGACATTATATGTGTTCATACATGTATATATATGTGTATTCGGCGCGCCAGCGACTGCGGGCAGCGCTGCCGCCTTATAGGCAGCGGAAACGAAACGATAAAAATGTTTCTGTTTCGATTGCACTCATTAGTGATATTGCGTTCAATTATCAATATTGTAACGCTTCTAGTTTTCTTGTTTATAGTCCGATTTTAATACACCTTTCAGGAATAGTTTAATATAGTTAGCTTTCACTCGAATTATACAATAACAGTGCTGTACTATATGAACAAATGCCTGTAGGCGGAACGAAGTTTGAGAGTTATTTTTATGTATTGTGCGAAAATGGGGCGTGGTAGTCCAAAATTGGGTATATTGGGTTTGTGCAAAAGTGTGTAACAAGCTGAAGGAGGCGTGGCAGACCCCATAAAGTATATATATTCTTGATCAGCACCACAGGCCGAGTTGATATAGCCATGTCCGTCTGTCTGACCGTCTGTCCGTACGAACACACAGATTTCAGAGATGGTAAGAGCTACAAAGAGCTTGGCTCTCAATCGATCACATATTTAGTCAGTCAACACAAGAATCTTTTTTTTCGATGCCACGCCTCATTCGCCCCCAATAAGCAAAAAACTAGGAACACCTCGGAAAAATAGGTGTTTTCGGCGAATATCTCAGTAACTATGGCACCTAGGATCACCAATTTTGGTGTGGAGCGTTCCTAGCGACATTAAAAATTTTGGACTGCTAGCAAGCAAGATAGAAACATACAAGTACATGTTTGAACGTTTTCGCTGCCTGTGTTGAGGCAGCTCTGCACGCAGTCGCTGGCCTAGCCAAATACACACATATGTACATATATGCATCATATATTGTCATTCCTATGTGTATTCGCATACAGACAAACAGATGTATGTTTGATTATGCTTAGATTGTTTATGTGCCAACGTGTTTTAATGAAAGTACTACACATTGTAATATCCCGATACCGATTTTAATAATTTAATCGGGAAAAAAATGCAGAAAGTATTATATGGCCTTGCGTGACCGCCTGCACTTTTCTTTCTTGTTTTTAGACGTTAAATACAGATTAAAACAATAAATTTTGTTATATACGCAGAAAAATGTTGAATGAACTGCATTAAAAAAATTATAATTTTACAGTGTTCGAAGAAAATTATTGGTTAACTACATATATGTGGTAAATATTTTAAGTCGATTCGTGGATTAGACCTTAAGAAATCCAGTACACAATTTAAAAGTAAATGATAAATCATGAAAAATTAAACGTAGACAAATTTAGCCGACTATAATTTCAATTGTAACTAATGTAAAATCCTTTAAAGTGTTTTTAAGCACCTTTAAACGAGCTTTTATGGAAAGCTTGATTTTGAAATTGACGTTTTAAATTATATAAAAACACGAATATTTTAAGTATTGGACAGAATGGTTCTTATTTAAAGCTTTTAATTGTGTTGTTTTTAATATGAATATGAAGCTTGATAAGTCCAGTAAGGGTTGCCAACTTTAATAGCAAATGACAGCAGAACTGATTCATGCGCTGTATGCCGTCCACCCTGTCCTTCTCGCTCGTATACAGTAGACGTAAGGACTATCTACTGCATACTATTTCTCGTTACAATTCACTATCTCTCTAGCTCTTTCTCTCTTACTACATTTAGATCTGTTTACCCTTGATTTTTCCTCTTCTACTTTTAGAAAAAAGGGACAAACTAACAATAAGTACATATGTATGTATGTTGGATGATTGTCTGTTTTACTGTGTGTAGCGTGTATTCCTAAGAAGCTGGTTGACTCGGTCTTCGATAAATAATCGTGTTTCTGTTGTAAATAATATTTGTGTTTGCTATATACATATTTATATTGGCAGTTGTCATACGCGGCTCGCTCGCTCGCAGAGGTCTTTTTCCTATAAATAATTGACTACAACATTTTGTATTTGTTTATGAAAAAAGAAAAGGACAGTAAATTGGAAACTTTAATATTAATTACTTTAATTGTTTAAATTATAATAGAAACATTTAGAGCATTAAACGAGGTTACTATGTTGTCAATACAGCAAATAAATATAAACATACATATGTAAGCAGTGAGTGTCACTATGTGCGTTTGTTTGTTAATCGTCTGCATATGTATAAACAAATTTACTCTGTATATTCGAATAAAGTTTCTAAAACGATTATATTTTTTAATAATTCAAGCACAGCATGCAGAGAGTTAAAATAGTATACAGATAAATGTAGGAATAACAACAAAAGTTAATTAATTATTATAAATTTATTCAATCCTTATGTTTTCTTAATTATTTTCAAAATTATTAGAAACTATGGAAACAACATGCCAATCAGCAGCAAACTTAAAGCAAACCAAGAAACTAACGTCGAGGGGACATAAAAAAAAGGCCATTTCAATAAATGACAAAAAAAAAAAAATTTATTTTTAAATATCGCTCAAGTGTCAATAAAACAGATTGAAGAGAATGAAAATAAATAACAACATTGAAAACAAAAATATGTTAAGTTTAATTTTTGTGAGCCACTGCCAGAAACAATCTTTAAATGATTTCGTCAACATTGCAGTTTCGATCAAAGAGATTGTAAATAATCATCTTTCTAACCGTCACACATTTTTTGTTTAAAACTGAAACAAGTGTGAATTCAATCAAATACTCATTAATATAATTGAATGTCGATATTAAAGAAAGTCATATGATGAAGCATAAAATTGAAGACATAATAACTAAATCAGAAATAAAAACTCAATATTATATTATTAAATTGCTTAACTTTAATTTTAATTAAACTATTTTGTTCTGTAACAATTGCTGATAGTTGGTGATATAATAAATGGATAAAATAAATAAAACAGGAACAGCAATACCGAAAACATCAGCGTAATGGACTGTGATTATTCAAAATTTCTATACAAAAGTAAGTAAAATGAATATATTCGTACAAGTATATTTGTAATTAAGTGCAACCAATACCATACCACCATATTATATTTTGCGATAAACTCTAAAATTATTTGAAAGCAAATAATTACTAGAGAGTTCGGCAAAAAACCGAAAGCTCATAGAACTCCCGAAAGGCGGGCTTTGCTCAGCCAGCCTAACACAGTGAGAGCTTTCGCTTGCCACAGACAACGATACGACGAGCTTGGCTTGTTTCTATTTTTATACTCTCTGCAAGAGTATATTGGGCTTGTGCAAAAGTATGTAACAGGCAGGAGGAGGCTTGGCAGACCGCATAAAGTATATATATTCTTGATCAGCAGCACAAGCCGAGTCGATATAGCCATGTCCGTCTGTCCGTATGAACAAACAGATTTCAGAGATGGTAAAAGCTACTAGTTTGACCTTGGTGTCAATCGATCACATATTTAGTCAGTCAATACAAGAATCTTTTTTTTTTCGATGCCACGCCCCGTTTGCCCACAATGAACAAAAACTATACACACTTTGGAAAAAAATTATGTTTTCGGCAAATATCTCTGAAACTATGGCACTAAGGATCATTAATTTTGGTATGGAGCGTTCCTAGTGACAGCGTAAATGCATTGGCATTTACAATTTTGGACTGCCACTCCCCTTTTTCCCACAATACATAAAAATAATTCTCAACTTTCGTTCCGCCTACAGGCATTTGTTTATATAGTACAACATTTTAAGTGTATAATTCGAGTGGAGGCTAACTATATCAAACTATCCTAAAAAGACGCATTGAAATCGGACTATAAACAAGAAAACTAGAAGCGTTACAATTTTGATAATTGAATGCAATATCAAGATATGAGTGAAAGCGAGACAGAAACACACACGCACGTTTTCGCTGCTTGTGTGGCGACAGCGCTGCCCGCAGACGCTGGCCGCGTCTAATACACACATACATACATATATGCATCACATATTGTCAAACGTATGGGTATTCGCATACAAACAAACAGATGTATGTTTGATTATGCTTAGATTGCATTTGTTTCAATGCGTTTTAATGCAACTACTATAAATTATAATATCTCTTACCGATTTTAATAATTTAACCGGGGAAAAAAAAGCAGAGAGTATTATAAGTTCGGGCGGGCTCGACTGTATTTTTCTTTCTTGTTTATGTGTGTCTCTGTTCTTGTCACGTTTGCAATTTAGAGTTACGTAGAGTTGAATCCTATAAGCTTTGTTTATGTAAGGTTGAATGTTTTACATAGGGAGTAAATTTTTAAGAAATTCACTAGCCAAAATAATAAAAATCTGAGTACTATTTTGGCTGACTCTCAAAATGCGCATCAATTTTGACAGTGACCTCCTCGTCTCATCGAAATTTCTTCTCGGCGAAGATTTTTTTAACCTCAGCGAACAGGAAACAGTTACTAGGGGACAAACCTGACGAATACGGTGGGTACGCGAGCTGCTTGCATCCCAACTCGTTTAATTTTGTCACATGGGACGGCTTTCCCCGGCTGCCTTGTATCATAGTTCTTTACGACGTCAATACAGTCGGCTCGAGCGACTGTAGCCTTTCTTACTTGTTTCTATTTGGCTTCTTGGCTCATTTATTTAAGAATTTGGTTCATAAAACTGGTTAAAAAATTCCTCAGTCCAGATTAATTTGGAATTTAGATGTTGAAATTAACTTTTAGAAAAAGTAAGTTTTATTTAGTTAATACAATCAGTAAAAAAATTAACTACTATGAAACCTTTATCTTTGTATCCTTATTGAAATGGAGAAGACACAAACTCTCGTACATATACATACATAAATACATATGTTTGTATGTATGTGGTTTGCAGATTCTTTAGGAACTAGAACCATATTGATGAAACTTGGTTAAACATGTTTTACTCCTGCAAATAAATGCAACACTCAACTTGCGACTAAGATTTCCGTAATTGAGTTTTTATATGTTATGAAAACAACAAAAGATGCGTTACTAAAGCTTCAATAACACACACAATAATGATCCGAATGACATGCAAAATTGAAAGTACACCTGAAAGGGTCTGATCTTTCGAACCACTGTGTAATTGTTGTGCTCTCCCGGGCTATCAGACCCCGGACTTATTGATCGATGTGTTACGTTTGGTGTCAAGTGGTTGCTGAAATTAAGTGTTGTAAAAATCGTTGGATACACATTGCAGGGTCATACATATAAAATCGAAACACCATTGTTTCATTGTCTGTGGCAGACTAAAACAAGTAGGAAAGGCTACAGTTATCGAGTCGACTGTAAAAGAGTCGATCGAGTCGATGTAAAAAGTCGATCGAGCCGACTGTAAAAGACCCCGTACTCCCATAGTAATGCGCATTTGTATTTAATTTGAAATGAAATTTTATAACGAAATTTAAAAATTAAAATTTATATGTATGTACATTTTGAATTGATATTTAAAAAAATTAAATTAGCAATTCTTACTGTCAGCATCGAACCTACGACCTCAGACGAAGATTCCATAATGCGCCGCAACTCTACCAGTTGCACAACGCGCCACTTTCAAGAACCTTCCGATTATCAGCATTTACATGTTATACATACAAGTACACACTCGTTTGAAATTATGTGTATGCACATATATATGCATGCGTGCCTAGCACTGGTCGGCACGGCAGCGTCTGCGAGCAGCGCTGACGTCACAAAGGCAGCGAAATTGCAGCTAAACTACATAACATCATAAGATCAACATTTTGAATGAGATTACATTAAGGCTGTCTCTAGGAACCTGCATACCGGAATTGGTGATCCTAAGTGTCATAGTTACTGAGATATTCGCCTAAAACATAAAATTTTCTGAGGTGTGTCTGGTTTTTTGCTCATTGCGGGGGTGGTAAGGGGCGTGACAACAATTTGAAATAAACTTGATCTGCCTGACATAATAATTAATTCAATAATTCAAATCATTCCAAATTTGGTGGCTCTAGCTTTTTTGTTGTTTAAAAGATCCAGGTGTTTATACGGACGGACAGAGACGGACATCGCTATATCGACTCGGCTGTTGGGTCGGAAATGTTCCTTTTCCCTGTTACGCACATTTCGCTTCTGACAAACTTAATAGACTCTTTTTTAGAGTACGGGGTCTAAAAATGTTGACTGCTGAAAGTTTTGGTTTAAGAGCGTTAGGCTTGCAGAGTAGAGGATGACTCTTCAGAGTTCCGTGGGCGTTCGAATTTTTGACAAACTGTCTGGGGTTCCTTGTTTATGAAGTGTTTGCTTTAAAGTATCCGTGTATTGCATGGTTAGTCATTCTGCTCTCTCTACGCAAAATTTCTTTATTAAATGCCGGTTGCCATTCAATGAATATTGTTCGGCCTCTGTGAACATAGAGGTTTTCTCACATTTTTTATAAAATATGAATCGAATCAGTTCATATTCATACGGATGTAATAATAGTTGCAATAGAACTCTGTTACGACTAAGAATGTCCTACCTGGGCCTACCGCTCATTCAACTCAGGGCGGGGTTGTTAACCAAAGCCCACTGAGCGTACAATTATCGGCCATTTTTATTCAAGCTTTTTAATCCCCTCCCATAGAAATTCTACTCAATCATTTTAATTTCAGCACAAATTCTTACATACCTTGTGACCGGAAAAAACCGAAATTTATCTCTTGATATGACTACGCTGGATATTTTTTGAAATTTCTACCTTTTGTTAGTTGGAAGAACAGTTCTTAGTTAAATAATAACTGGCCATAACAGCCCTAATGGGGTCACAGCCTGAAACACATTTTGCCTCCACGCTTCTCTGTCCTGTGCTCGACTTCGCTAGTTGGTAACACCAAGTGTTATTAGGATTGCATCCATCTGGTCCTTCCAACGTGCGCATGGCCTTCCTTTCCTCCGTTGTCCGCGAACTACCGCATCAAAAACAGAGCGAGCTGGAGTTGTTTCCTCCATACGGGAAATGTGGTCTAGCCGGCGAGGGCGCTGAATGTTAAGTCGCTTGACCATGTCTACATCTCCGTATAACTCGAACAGCTCGTCATTCCACGCAAATTGGTCCGAAGATCTTGCGCAGAATCTGTCCCTCGAAGACACCAAAAGCAGTGTCATCTGACTGCGTTATTGTCCAAGCTTCCACTCCATACAAAAATTGCCTTTTGAACCCAAAGTAACACCTGTTGGCAAGTGTGATCCTCCGCATGATCTCCAGGCTGACATCATTGTTATTCGTCACTGCAGTTCCCAAGTAGACAAATTCCTTGACAAACTCGAAGTTATAGTCGCCAGCAGTAAGGTGGGAGTCAAGACGCCGCGACTCTCTGCTACTGCAAACCATAAACTTCGTTTTGCCTATGTTCACTGCAAGTCCAGCTCTCGCTCCCCAATCAACGGGCATGCTTTTCGATAGCCATACGCTGCCGATGAGCTGGTGCATGCACCCTACCAACTCATCGTCTCCGGCCTTAAACAATTCAGCCGGTAGCCTATCAGCTCCAGCGGCTTTATTTTTTTTAAGTCGGCGCTTTGCAACTTCGACCTCCGTATGGCTAGGGATGGGAACATTAACACCATCGTCTCTGATTGGGGTTAGTGGATCAACTTCGCCTGGATTGTTCTCACTGTTTCCAGCCAAAAGACTTTCAAAGTGATCCTGCCGTAACCTCAGTACCATCTCTGCATCTGTGCCAAGGCAAGCGATCCAGGTTTATACCCTGGAGTCATACGTTTGACTCTCGGTAAAAGTCACGGGCATCATTCCTGCATCTGCTACTCTCCATCTTCTCACACTCAAGCATTTCCATCTCCCGCTTCTTTCTCTTGAAAAGGCGCTTCTCATCTCATCTCCGTGACTAATAAATGTCCACTACCGCTCGAGTGGCGCCAGCTTGCAGCGTTCTTCTGTAGGCGGCGTCCTTTGCAGCATTCGCTTCTCGACAATCCTGGTCATACCATGGATTCCGTTTCGGAGGTCGCTGGAATCCCAAAGTTTCTACAGCAGAAGTGGTTATGGCGTTGGATATGTACGACCACATATCCGTAGTAGAGAGAGTTTTGCCAGTCGGCATGAGAGTCGAGTGGAGAAGGCATCCTTATGCTGTTGTGACTGCAGCTTTCCGATGTCAGGCTTCCTTGGCATACCTTTCGCGACACATATCCGTGCGCGAAGCTTAGTGTTCGGAGTCGATGTTGGGACCCCGAGAGGATCTTACATCAAGGATGCTAGACGCGTGCCTTGCATCGATCACAACATGGTCAATCTGGTTGCTAGTCAGACGATCAGGTGTGAGCCAGGATGCCTTATGGATGTCGAGATGACAAAACCCAGGATTATGAACTATCATGTTTTGCGCAGTAGCAAATCCTATTTGGCTAAACCCATTGGCCGACCTAGACTCATACAGGCTATATTTCCCAACGCTTGCTCCAAAGATGCCTCTAAAAGTAATAATTAGGCTATTTATTGGACTTGATAAAAATGATCAGCAGTTGCTAGTCAAAAAAATTGGAGATAATTTTCTTTAGACGTGAGAGTTGTTAAGATTGTCCAAAAAATGTCCAAATTTGTCCGACTTAAATAAAACTTGGAATCGATTTGTAATACTGATCAAGAATATATAAAAAATCGATCGCTTTGCATTCGGTGACGAACTTGTTATATATTGCTTCTATTTCCTTTCAAGTTTTCCTTGTTAAAACATTCAAATTTGATATTACCGAAAAAATCACTTTGCAACATTGTGTGATACATAGGTTGTGTTGAAACACATTGTTTTAATAAACTATAATTTTCTAATAATTTGGGTTCAAAGGCAACAACAACTCCACAGTCAAATATTTTGTTTATCAATTTATGCAGCTTTGCACATTTGTAGCTATGAAATTGATTTTGTTATTTTAAGACGTTGCACAGTGGGGCAGCGGGCCGAAAAATTTTGCAAAAATCATATCTATTAAACCAGTTGAGGTATTTGAAGGAATTAAAAATCATTTAACAGAAAATTAAGCTTTAAAATGAATGTTTGAACAGGGTGATCCGTTAACAGGGTGCTTCACAATTTAAGGTCAAAGTTCACTAATGTTTCTGCCCATATTAGACGTATAAAATAATAATTAAAAATACTATATTTAATCGCAAAGTAATATTTTAGACCCCGTACTCTAAATGTGCGTAATGTGCGTAACAGGCACAAGGAGGCGTGGCAGACCCCATAAAGTATATATATTATTGATCAGCATCAACAGCCGAGTCGATATAGCGATGCCCGTCTGCCTGTCTGTCTGTCCTTCCGTATGAACAACTGGATCTTTTAAACTACAAAAGCTAGAGACACCAAATTTGGAATGAAAGTTTGTTATCTTCGCGAGCAAATCAAGTTTATTTCAAATCGTTGCCACGCCCCTTGCCGCTCCCGCAATGAACAAAAAACCAGACACACCTTGTAAAAAATCTATGTTTTAGACAAATATCTCAGTAAGTATAGCACTTCGGAGCACTACTTCTAGTATGCAGGTTCCCAGAGACAGCCTTAATGCAATGTCATTCAAAATTTTGAGCTGTCACATATGAGCTAAAAAAAAATTCAATGCCTTCATTAAGGCATTTAATCAAATAGTACAGTGTTTATAATTTAACATTCGTTTAGAGGAATATCATATCAAACTATCCTGAACGTGGCATTAAAATCCGTCTATTAACAAGAAAGTTATCACGTTACAAAGTTTATGTAATTTTGCTGCAATATCACTCTCTGCGTAAGAGTGAGACAGAAACATACAAACATGTGTTCGAATGTTTTCGCTGCTTGTGTGACGTCAGCGTTGCTCGCAGACGCTGCCGTGCCGACCAATGCTTAGCATACATACATATATATGTGCATACATATAATTTCAAACGAATGCGTACTTGCATGTATAACATGTAAATGCTTATAATAGAAAGATTCTTGAAAGTGGCGCGTGGTGCAACTGGTAGAGTTGCGGCGCGTTGTGGAATCTTCGTCTGAGGTCGTAGGTTCGAATGCAGACAATGAGAATCGCTAATTTAATTTTTTTTTAATATCAATTCAAAATGGACATATAAATTTTAATTTTTAAATTTCGTTTAAAAAATTTAATTCAAATTAAATACAAATGCGCATTACTATGGGAGTACGGGGTCTTTTACAGTCGGCTCGATTGAATGTAGCCTTTCTTACTTGTTTAGGTATAAAAAAATTTATCGAAGAAAATGGTGAACTTTAATTTCTTTCAATAAAATTAGTTTTGACGTAATGAAATAAAACAAAATTTGAATCACTCTAAGCGGTGGATCATTCGGCTCATGATAGAGAACGCAGCAAACTGTTCGTCATCGTGTGAACTGCAGGACACATACACATCGACATTTTGAACGCATATCGCAGTCCATGTTGTTATGTACTTTAATTCTTTTTAGAGTGCTGCTTGGACTAAATATGGTTGAGGTTTGTAAGACTATGCCAAATAAGTTGCTTATTTGAATATTGTTTTAACATTAACTTAACATATCAATATGTTTTAATTAGTTTTTTCTACTAATTTACTTAATTTTGCTAGTAACATTTTTTGGTTGAATTATGTTAAGGTTATATTTCTAAATTTTTTTAGTGGCCAATTTTCATTAACATGAGCTCAAACTTTTGTTGAAATATATAATAAACTTAGTATTTTGGGACTGTAACTATAATCTTTTAAATTCTTCGGATATACGTAGATCTGAATATGCTGCCATACGAACTTCGTAACAAAAACAATATACCCTCTGCAAGGGTATAACAAGAAAGAAAAGTAGAGTCGAGCACGCCCGACCTTATAATACTTTCTGCATTTTAATCACGATTAAATTATTAAAATCGGTATCGAGATAATGTAATGTATTGAACTTCCATTAAAACACCGTGAAACAAAAATAATCTAAGCAAAATCAAACATCTGTTTGTATGCGAAGACCCATACGTTTGACATTATATGTATGTATGTGTATATTCGGCGCGGCCAGCGTCTGCGCCACGCAGACAGCGAAAACGTGCTTGTATGATTCTGTCTCTCTTGCACTCATTCATTGATGTTGGGTTCAATTATCAATATTGTAAGGCTTCAAGTTTTCTTGTTTATAGGCCGAGTTCTATGCGTCTTTTTAGGATAGTTTGATATAGTTAGCCTCCACTCGAATTATAAATAACAATGCTGTACTGTTTGAACAAATGCCTAAAAACGGAAAAATTTGAGAATTATTTTTTTGTATTGTGGGAAAAAGGGGCGTGGCAGGCATAAATGTTAAATCTCAATGCATTTATGCTGTTGTTAGGAACCTCCATACCTAAATTGGTGATCCTAGCTGCCATATTTACTGAGATAATCACTGGAAACACAAATTTTCCGTGGTGTGTCTAATTTTTTGCTCATTGTGGGCAAATGGGGCGTGGCATCGAAAACAAAAAGAAAAAACTCAAACTTCTAGCTCTTACCATCTCAGAAATCTATTTGTTCCTACGGACAGACAGACAGACGCACAGACACACGAACAGACGGACTATATCGACTCGGCTTGTGATGCTGATCAAGAATATATATACTTTATGTGGTTTGCCACGCCTCCTTCTACCTGTTACATACTTTTGCACAAACCCAATATACTCTTGCAGAGGTTATAAAAACATCATATATGTATCTTATGTGCTAGACCTCTACTCTTCGTACCTGGTCATTATTGATGACTTGGTAAGCGTTGGGATTTGTCATTAAAAATAAAAATGTGATCGATCGGTTGTTTGTTATCACTGTGAATAACTTACCAAATATATACATATATGTATATCTATGCCAATGTCTAGCAGAAAGTTCTTGTTCCGTTGTACAAAATTGTAATAATGTTGGCTGAACAAGCTTATCTTAAAGATACGAATATTTGCCAAATGCAATAAATCTTCGATCGCTATCCACATCGTGTGGGACTGCATAATTTTTGATGACAACATATTTCTTGTCAACTGTCAATACTCCTTTATCTGTGCATTTATGACCAAGAAAGGTGCATATAAAATTAAAATTTTTGTGGATGTGGTTTTAGATTGTATTTTCTACATAAGTTAAAAACCTCTACGTAATTGTTCAGCATATGTTTTTCCGAACAACCTATAACCATTAAATCGTCCATATAAACAAATGGTTGCGATTGTTCAAGTCAAGAAAATGCGATTGTCTTCATTCTCTTAAATGAGTTTGGCGCTATCGCGCGTTTCATATTTGTGTCTTCTCGGCGTCATTATTGTTCTCGAACTGAACTTTTTAATTTTTTCATGCCGCGCAATCTTTTCGTGATGCCAACTTAGTTTTTATAACATAGGCTTAACATTTCAGTGTTGTTAATTTACACAAATCCATTTTGTGATGACTATGATGACTCCAATAGTTTTTAACATATACCCGTTCACTATCCTATAATCTCAATGTTTGTTTATGAAAGTTATTTGTTGTGATCGACTCGGTTTCTAACACGAAGACATGACTATATTTGATGCAGAATTTAATTAATTGATTCTTGAATTGGGTCGAAACATTTTTTTTCAATTGTGCTAAAACGGCTTTATCTCTATTTTTTTTCGATTTTGAACTAATTTGTAGTTTGAAAGAGGATCACATTTAAATTTTTTTAACAATGACCAACTGGTCAGTATTAGTCGTATTTAATAACCGAACATAAGTAAACTGAGATGTTGCAACAGTGTTAGGGAAATATATACCCTTTTGAATTTCTTGGTCGAAGTAAAATTATATATTGAATACCCAACAATATATAATTTTACTTCGAGCTGATTTAAATTTTCCTTATTACTTGGGATCTTGCTGGTAGAAGTAGTAAATTATTACCATAACTGTATGTTATTGGAACATACATATATGGAATTATATATTTGCCCATTTGGAGTTCTACTTGCGTCAAGA
Organism: Drosophila dunni; assembly: GCA_018152125.1. NCBI lineage: Eukaryota > Metazoa > Arthropoda > Insecta > Diptera > Drosophilidae > Drosophila > Drosophila dunni. The sequence goes on along the minus strand of JAECXC010001386.1, from coordinate 168,023 downwards.
CCTAGAGATTTTAATATTCCCTGGCCTGTGACCTGAAAACTTTTGATATTTTCATTTTGAATGAACATCAGAATTTTTTTTTTTTAAGTAAATATCTGCGCCTGTGTCTATGAAAATTGTAAGCATTGTATTTGTCTCTGCTATAGGTATTAGATGAGTATCTAGTATGTAGATGAGCATTTTCTATCCCAAAGCTTCTGTCCAACTGTTCACGAACTTGGATGCTGCTTCGTCCATTATAGAGAACTGTCCCGCTTCCATTATCTTGTTTTTTTTGAAAGGTTAAAAAAAAAATTACAAATGAAAATATTATTAGCAATTGTCTGTCTATATATATCAATATTTCTTTGAAACTGGTTAACGGCAAGTGCCAGAGACGTGGAAAAGGTATTTGTAGTTTACATTATAGATTACAATCTTAAAAAAAAAACAAGATTGAATGCTATAGTCGCCTTGAGACTTTAGAATACCCGTTACTCAGTTTCAATATGTTATTAGCAATGGTGATAGATAAAACAGCTTGGCAAACAGAACATTTTCATACAAATTCATGTTTAGAGTATATTTTTGACCGATCGTTCTTATGGGAGCTTGGTCAGTACTTCCTAGACATGTACTACCCGTGTAAATTTAGCTCAGATAGCATAGCTAACAAAAAAGTTTTCTATACTAAAACATTCTAGTTTTACCAGTACATTTACCGACATATGAAAATAGAACGCCCTTAAGTGGGCGTGTTAAAAAACAAAAACCAACTTGTACTGCTTGGGTATTTTACCTTTCATTTGTACCTTTCACCTTTCTAGCTCTTACAGTCTCTGAGATCCTTTTGTTCATACAGACGGACAGACGGACATGGCTATATCGACTCGGCTATTGATGCTGATCAAGAAAATATATACTTTATGGGGTTTGCGACCCTGTTACATACATTCCAACGATTGCAATATACCCTTTTACTCTACGAGTAACCAGTATAAAAATTGGTAGTTTTACAACTCGCGTGTTCGCCTCTATTTACATTTTTTTTTTGGAATTTATAATTAATGGCAGTTGCTTTAATGCTTGGACTTCTGTTGTTGCCGCTCACGATACTGCTTTTTCGTCAGCGGTATTTGTCTATCGATTGGACATGCCTCCTTGAGTGTGGGTGAGTTCCTTTGCTCAGTAGGAGCAATATCTTCATTCTTTATTAGTTCGTTGTAGTGGTTGGTGTTAGTGCTGTTTCTCTTTACAACGCATTGAATAATTTTGAAAAGAAAAGAAAACTTGCTTGTTTTATGGAATTCCTTTAAGTAACACTTGCTTCAATGCATATGTACTTGGACTTGGGTATATATAGTAGGTTAGGTTAGGTATAGTGTCTGCCGATGAAGATACACACCGGCACAAATGAGCCGGGTTCGGCTCGTGGGATGCAGGGAATTATGTGGCTCTTAAGAAAGATTTGAGGAAAACTAGTTAGTGGCTCGGATGAATTTGGCTTGTTGTTGAGGTTGTTTGTCGGCTATGTCGGAAAACCCATTAAAGAGAAAGACGCCAAGGTGGCGCTGTCTAGGCGGTCCTAGAGCAGGACACTGGCAGAGGAAATGTGTTGCCGTCTCCTTTTCCTCTTTGTTATCACAGCTTCTGCAGAAGTCGTGGAAATCAGCGGATAGCCTGTTGGCGTTTATACCTACAAGCCAGTGCCCAGTGAGGGCCCGGAAAACGTCGGAACTGTCATTACGGTTCAGCCTGTATAAGTTGGCCGATCTTTTCTCATCGCGAACAGTCCAGGTAGAACGAGGTACTCTATATCTGTGTATGTTTTCCCATTCAAGGCCAGCTAGCCTTTCAAAGTACTTGCTGATTCGAAGTCTACAGGACGCTAAAGGCCTGCAAACTTGTCCTCTCTCTAAGTCGAGAGAGGAGACTGTGCCAAGCCTTGCTAGGTCGTCTGCGGTTGTATTACTCTTAATGTTGCTGTGTCCTGGGACCCAGGTGAGGTGAAAATCGAATTGAAATGCCATCTCCATGAGAGATCTGCGACATTCGTTTGTAACGTGGGAGTTTGTTGAGACAGACCCTTTTCTTTTATAGCATATATCTCCGCTTGGAAGACGCTACAGTGATCCGGGAGTCTAAAGCATTTTGAAATCCCTTGCTCCGGGCAGTAAAACCCTCCGCCCGTACACCCGTCCGTAAACCGTAAACTCTTTCGGAGTACAGTAATCTGTTTTGTCGATGGTGAAGGTCAGTAATGATAGGATGTTGGAGTGACTATCCCGTTCGATCTCCATAAGCATGCCTCTCTCATTCTAATGGCGGAGTGTGAGGCTATTTTCTTGCTCATAATCTCAAGTGAGGGAAAGTGAAGGATGGCATCGAGGGCCCAGCCCAGCAAGGCGTTGAATTTGGGTAAGCTTCTTTAGGTTTGTTTGCTTCTTGAGGGCCGGCCACCATACTACAACTCCATAGAGATGTATGGGGCCTACAATAGCTGTGTAGAGCCGTCTAGTAATGAGAAGATTAACCCCCATTTTAGGCCTATGGACTTTTTGTATGTGAAGAGAGTATTGGAGGCTTTCCCCACTCTGTCTTCGATGCATGCGTTCCAATTTAGCTTTCTGTCGAGAAAGAAATCTAAGTATGTAGCCTTGTCGCTGAACTTTAGTATCTCACCGTGCAGAGAGGGAGGTCTAAGTCCCGGGATTTTGTGCTTGTTAGTGAAAAGGACTAGTTCAGTTTTAGTGGGGTTAATCCCTAGCCCATTTGGATATTTTTTTAACAGGGATTCACTCATTCTATCACAGAGAGTTTGGGGAAATTTTCCGGAGAAGGCAATAGCCACATCGGCGTAGGCCACTATATTACATCCTCCCATGTTCAGGGTATTGAACACACCGTTTATAGCCACGTCCAATAAAAGAGGAGATAGAACACCTCCTTGTGGGGTGCCTCTAGAGACAAATTTAGCTGTGTTAGCGTTGCCCTGAGACGCCACCACGTCTCTTCGTCTTAGTAGTTGGTGAGTGAGATGTATAGTCTTAGGACCGACTCCCAGTACTGATAATGCTTCAGTTATCGTCTCTGGGAGGATGTTGTTAAAAGCTCCTTCAATGTCCAGGAAAGCTATGAGAGAGAATTATTTTAGAGAGAGTGACTTCTCTGTGAAGGGCAGTTTCATTGGATCTACCCTTGCGGTATGCATGCTGTGCATCCGAAAAACTAGATCTCGGAATTTTCTCTAGGAGGTGCCAGCTTGTAAGCCGTTCCAACACATTAAGAAGGAAAGAGGATAGACTTATTGGCCTAAAGTCCTTCGGCTTGCAGTGAAATGGCTTTCCTGCCAGGGAAATGGGTCTCCAACAGTAGTTCCAGTGAATCGTGCCCAGACGTAGTCCAGGAGTTGTCACTTCTCTTCAGGAAGCCCATGGAGGGTACGGTTTGCGATAGTACCTTACGTAATCTAGCAGGCTCAGAGGTGCTTTCGATGTCGAGCAGAAATTGTGCCAGGGTTTTTTGTTTGGCTCTACGGATTTCTTTATTATGTGACGAGAGGGATCGTTTTTAGTTTTCCCAAGACGTTTCTGAGTTCTTGTTTTTCGTCAGTTGAGGAGTCTTCTCGAAGTCTTACGGAGTTCTGAGATTGTGTTGGTCCACCATGGGGGTTTCTTGCGTCCCTTGCTCTTGGTAATAGGGCATGTTTTTCTAGTTGCCCTATTTAGGGCAGAAATCAGGGAGGAGACGAGTGCCTCTGAGTGATCTGCCCAGTTAGTGTGAAGGGGCAAGAGAGGAACTGCGGGAATAAGACGCGCCAGGTGATAAGAGAAAATATTCCAATCTGTCTTTTTAAGATGGCGAGAGGGAACTATTTGAGGGATGTCAACTAGTAATGTGAATTCGATATATCGATGGTCAAAAAATGAATGTACATTTAGAGCCTTCCAGGAATGAATGCGACATTCTAGCGAACTGGAGACAAGAGTAAGGTCTAACACTTCTTGTCTATTTTTGATAATAAAGGTTGGCTCATTACCCCTATTACAGATAACGAGCTTGGTTGAGAGTATGTAGTTGAAAATGGACTCACCTCTAATGTTTGTATCAGTGCTACCCCACTGATGATGATGAGCGTTGGCGTCGCAGGCTATTAGTATGTCCTTGTTCATACTTTCGCTGGCCTCCACTGTGTCTCGGAGTATTTTATTAGGAGGGTTGTCTTTCTTGTAGCTCATGTAAGTCGAGCAGATCACTACTGGTCGTCCTGTGTGTTCTATACACACTGTAGCGTTGTCTTCATTACTGAAATTGTGAATTAGGAAGATTGGCAGATCTTTTCTTGCTAGAATACAAGTGCGGGCTTTAACTGATACCTCTGTTCTAACCACGGTTCGTGGATGAGGAAGATATCTGCACCTCCCCTGGCTAGGGGGTACAGGAGAGCTGCATTACAGTGGTGGAGGTTTATTTGCAGGAGCGTGACCGACATGCTGTGTATTAACCTCCACCATCGTGGTGTCCACAGCTGAGTCTTTCTTCCTCTCTTGGTTATCCAGCTCAGCCATGTCCACTTTACTCAGACCCCTGGCCATTTCCAGGTCGGACTCTTGATTAGGACCGTTTTTGCTCTTTGCGTCCGACTTTTAGATACGGATTCTGGCATTTTTGAAGCCGTATTTTAGAGCCGTCTGATATGGACAGCATTTCAGCTGATGCCTCGTCAAGGATCAGGACGATCTGCCTGGATGAGCCTATCGCCTCTTCGACTTAAGCGACTTTCCAATTTTCTGTCGGAAGTCCTGGGTTGCAGACTTGTAGTAGCCGCAGGATTCGCTCGGTTTCAGCTGGCTTTGCTGACACCCAAGCTCTAGCACGTGGTTGGTTGGGTGTATTGTCCCAGTCTACAGCTCCTATTGGCTCCTGGGGAGACTGCGCGAAGGGATGCTACCGCCTGTAAAGGGAGGCGAAATGATCGTCAAGACAGGCGATGGCTTTACTCTGCACTGATACCACCCCGCGTCTTAACAGCTAGGCAGTGCGCCCCCGCACTTTTAGAGGATGTCTAGGATCTTATCCTGGAGCTCGTTTTCGACGATCCTCCATTTGTTCTTTGGAACAAGACCGTCAGGGGCCCCCCGGTCTAGGACGCCGATGATGATTTTGTTCCTCACGACATTCGGTCTGGTCTGGCCTGGTGTGGTCTTCAGCGGACCACTGCCGCTTGTTAGAGGCCCCTTCATTGGAGCTGATCTTGGGCGGCTAGAAATTGGGGAGAATGGATGTGGCCCAGCTGACCAGTTCCATACTCTCCTGCGTGCATCGTCGCTGTTTTTCAAAAGAATGAAGGAAGCTCTTCACTTGTCTTGGAGGGATGCCTTCTTCTCTCTCTTATTTTCGGTGCTAATGGTGGCGGAAGAGTCCTCCGGCACGACACCCACTGCGGAATCAGTAGCCGCAATAATGATATGCATACTGGGTCTTTCAGTGGGAGTTATGCGTTTGGACATTTCTACCATATTGGTTGCCGGTTGTCTTGCCGTAACCTTCCCACCACCAACTCCTCTATGGACTGGCTTGTCCTTTGCTAGGTTTTTAGAGGGATAGTCTTGTTCCACCCAGTTTTTTTTGCAGGAGTGCCGGCCTCCGTTAAAGTCTTACTTGAGTTAATAAATTTGGTCCCACGAATGTGCGGGAAAGGAATGTCCGCCACTTCATAGCCCGAATAACGTGGTAAGCCTAGGTAAAACTGGAGGTCGGCAGGTACCCAGAGTCCGCATACTAGCGACCGAGCACCCCCTCTACCATGCATCCACGGGCATACGCAGTTCCACCTTTGGATTGGGGTGACTTTATAGAGAAGGGTTCTACTTCTCGCCCGACTACCATTCGTCAGCATCCATGGCAGAGACATGACCGTACCATGGATCTGCTTCCAGCCGCACACAGGAGGAGAGTATAGTTGCACTTCCGTCGGCTGACAGCCTATATAGTGTATATATTTGCTTAGTTTATATGTGTATGCCAGTCAGGATGACCAGGACGAGCACAAACACAGGACAATAAAGGTAATATGTTTTCCGTTCCCTAGGATTCATCCAGGGAGAGGCGTGGCAGAACCCATAAAGTATATATATTCTTGATCAGCATCAATAGCCGAGTCGATATAGCCATGTCCGTCTGTCCGTCCGTCCGTCTGTATGAATAAAAGGATCTCAGAGACTATAAGAGCTAGAAAGATGAAATGGGTCGCAAATATGAGGTACAATACCCAAACAGTACAGGTTGTTTTTGCTTTTTGACACGCTCACTTTAGAGCGTTTTATCTTCATATAAAGGTAAATGCACAGGTAAAACTAGAATGTTTTAGTATAGAAAACTTTTTTGTTAGCTATGCTATCTAAATCAAATTTACACGGATAGTTCATGTCTAGGAAGATGTACTGACCAAGTTTGATACAAATCGGACAACTATATCATATAGCTCCCATAGGGCCGATCGGTCAAAAATAAGCTCCAAATATGAAATAGTATGAAAAGCTTTTGCGGTAACTAAGCTTTATTAATCAAACTCACACACAACACATCTTCCAATAATATATAATAACATAGTTCGATAATTAGTTTATCAAAAAAATATAAAACTTTATTTAATAAACACGAAGCTACGGAGTACAAATCTAGACTATTTATCCTATGTTCTGATGACGTTAAGCAAACCTCGGTTTTGAGCTTTTATTAATTGGACTTTGGACTCATTGAGCTTTTGGCTCTTATGTAAATAGAGAGAGAGATCTCGATCTTGAAGAGATTGAGAGAGTTCGGCCAGGATTTGTGTAACGTCAGCCCTTTTCACCCCAATGATGGGAATAACGATTCTGGCGAATTGTTTATGATATTTAATACATTCGTGGGAAGCCAGAATTGTTATTGTCACCATTTGATTTTTCGATAGTGTTTACATTAATTTTTTGTGGGAAAGATATCTTTAACATAAATAATAAGTGTGGTGTATGGTGTATGGGTGTGGGTACGTATGTATCTACATATGTCATTGGATATAGTGTTGGATCTATTACAATTTCTTCGATATCGTTTTCAGTTACATTTGGATATAATTCTGTTTTAGTTTGTGTATCATTTTGAATATTTGATTGTATGTTTGGGGTTGATTCTTTTTTGTTCTTATAATTAACAATAATTTTTTGTGGAATATTTTTTATATTTAAAGATAATGTATAATATAAGTATGATTAAAATAATTGTAAATTTGTTATAGTTATAATTTGGAATGTGTTGTACAATTTTGTTTGTTGTTGGATAATTTCTTTAGTTTGGACATATGACAATGGTTCTAGTGTGTAACCTAGCATAGTATTAGTTATTGGAATTTCATCTAATTGGATTGAACAATTTACAGCTTTTATCATATTGTTTCCTTCGATAATAATTTCTCGGTTGATACAATTTTGGTTTAGTACAGTTTTCGGTAAGTTCCATGTTAACCTAATGTTTGGTTCTACATACTTGATTTCATAATTTTTATGGGATTTTGAATATCTACATTCTGTTTTATCTTGCTTTAATATTCCAGTAATACATTTGTTCATAACTAGATTTTTATTGGTTGCTGTGAATGCTTTATTGTTCTGTAAGTAGTAAGTGTCATGTATAGTTTCGGTCAAAATGTCTTTGTTTTCGTCAGGGTATGGAATAATGCCGTATAGTGCAGTATTTATAATTTCGCGTGGAATATGGGAAATAATTAAAATTTCGTTAGTAGTTGTTTTTAGCCAAGTTGATGTTTTAATATTTATTATTTTTTCAGCGTTTAAATGTTTTAGTTAGTCATATTTTAGTAATTTAGGGTTGAATATACCAAGCCTGGTTAATTGCATACCTAACTCAATGTCTTCAACATACTCTGTGAATTCTTGTAGGTTGAAAATTAGTAATTCGAGTCGTTGCTCTGCCTCATGTGTGATACTTAGGCTGTTCATTACTTCTATTCCTTTGTTAACAGCTTTTATTACTTCATTTAGTTCATTGGCTTGAACACTATTTTCTGAAAGGTTATCTATTTTTGACTGTAATTCTTCTTTGTCTTCTTGATCTAAAGTTCCGAAAAGGTATTTATAAAATGTCCCCATGAAATTTACAAGTCCTCTTTTATTTCGTTTTACTAGTCTTAAGCCGTTCATTTCTCTGTCCAGTTTTTCTATTAAATACTGTATTTTTATTAATGGTTCAAATTCTTTCTTTTTTTTCATTAAATTATTATAAGTTTCTTCAGTTTTTGTTATATTAATAGTTAAATAGTGGTATTCGTATTTTATAGGTAAATTGATTGTTCCTGTTTGAAATATAAGATATCCGTTTTTGGAGTTAAATTGGTTGATTTCCAAATTTTGACCTTTTATTGGCCATAGAAAGTTGAGTAACATGAGTGTTATAATTATAGTTGTTAAATTACGAGGAGTTATCATCTTGATTCGGGTTATTAGTTGATCTGGAATTATCATATTTACTTTCACTAGTTACTTTCTTTCTTTTATATTTTGATTTATAGGATGTTTTTTTTCTACCTCTGCTTACTTCTTCATAATGTTTTTTATCTATTTGTGTTATATTTCCTGTTTGTTTAAATGGGTTTGTAGATTTAGATCTTACTAAAGGTGATTCCCTATATCTAGTATCTATTTCAAATTCGGTTCTTTTTTCATTAAGTCTTTCTATTTGTCTTTTCTTATTTAGCTGTGTATCATACTCAGGTGTTCCTGCGTAAATGAAAATATCTGCTGGTGTTCTACCAGTTGAATTATGTTTGGTTTTATGGTTATAAGTGTAAAGTATTACTTCGAACCTAGTTAATTTGTTTTCATGGTTAGTGTCAGAATTAACAATTCTTAATTTTTCATTTACTGTTTTATGGAATCTTTCTATGTAGGAAATACCGTTTTTGCTAGATGTGATGGATATATTTAAGTCTTCTGACTTTAACCACATTTGTAGTGCGGAGCACAAGAAAGCTGAGTCTTTATCTGCTTTTATTTCTATTGGTTTACCCATGTCATTAAATACTTTTAAAAGAGCTCTTTTGGCTTTTAACCAATCTCGACCATTTACTTCTATTAAAGTTGCGTATTTGGAATATAAGTCTATACAAGATAGAAATTGTTTATTGTCTACCATATAAAAATCAACGACATATTTTTCTCTTGGATTATGGATTTCTGGAGTTAATTCGAAAGCTAACTTAGTGTTTCTGTGTTCTGTTTTTGCTATATTACAAACTTTGCATTCGTTAATTATGTTTTGTATTAAGTTTTGATAATCTGGGTAATAATATTTTTCTTTAAATAATAGTGTCATTTTCTCTATTCCTGGATGTAATAACTTTTCGTGTGTGTTAATAATAAATTCTTTGAATTCGTCATATGTCTGGAGGTCTATTAGTTTTTTAGTTGATCTCATTACTTTTGTAATGTTATTGGGACTAATTATTTCAACGAAAGCATTCTGAAATGTAAGAAAATCGGCTTCGTTGCTGAAGTATATAACACTTTTCTTTGAACATAAGTATTCTTTAATTAATTCTTTTGCATGGTTGTGTGTCATTTCGACATAATTTATTAAGATTGAAAAAGCTGTTTTTGGTATACTTTGTGGGTCCATTTGTATCTGATGAAATCCTTTCGCTAAGTCAATTGTGGTAAAATACTGACATTTTCCAAGTTTGTCTAGTATATCATCCATGACTGGGCTAGGATATTTATCATCGATTGTTATTTCATTTAAGTTTCGATAGTCAATAACTATACGGAATTTTTCTTTACCTGATGCGTCACGTTTCTTTGGCACAATCCAAATTGGTGAGCAATAAGGTGATTTTGATTTACGTATTATACCTTGTTCAATCATTTCTTTGATTTGTTTTTCGACTTCTTCGTCGAATGTTTGCGCATACTCGTATGGACGCTTTTGGATTGGGTCTTCGTGTTTTATTTATTTATTATTTATTTATTTATTATTTATTTATTAACGCAGACTAAGATCAGTCGCGAGTATTAACCAAAAATAAGTTTACAAATGTAATTAAAATTAATATTAATAATTTTTAGAAGGTAAAAATTTATTTTAACTGAAAAGGTAAATTAACTGAAAGATAAATTAATTAATAGTTAATAGTTAATCTGGGGATAAAAAGTACTGAAATTGATCCAACATTTGTTGCGAGGATTGGGAAAAACCCAGAAAAACCCAATCAGATCAATAAAAATGTGTGCCAAAACTAACACGAAAGATCTCTGATTTAAAGGGACGCATGAATGGTAGGGATTCCAAACATACTGCCCATGGAAATCAGGGATTTAACGGAGTTGGCTAAAAAGTGAAGCTTTAAGTTGGAAAAGAGAGAGAGATGTATCAATTATTCTATAGTATTGATTATAATTAGCGCATAGTACCCGAAAACGATTGTGCAAAGCGTAGTCAGTAGTGCATGTAGGAAGAAATAAAGGGATGTAGTACCTGGTTGCCCTGGTTGGAATGTTAAAATTAAGGCGTTCTAAGAGGGATGGGGAGCAAATATCGCCAATTATAAGTTTATGAAGAAAAATAACTCCAAGAACTTTCCTGCGATTAATAAGGGACGGAAGATCGAGGAGTAAGAGCCTGTTGGTGTAGGATGGAAGACGAAGGTTAGGGTCCCAATTAAGTCCGCGAAGTGCAAAAAGTAAAAACTGCTTTTGCACAGACTCAATTAAATCTTGAGTATGAGCATGTTGAGGAGACCAGACACATGAACAATATTCTAGAATGGGTCGGACAAGGGATGTATAAAGAAGTTTAGTGACGAAGGGATCATTAAATTCCTTAGACCAGCGTTTAATAAATCCAAGAGTGCCCTTGGCTTTATTAACAATTGTGGAGATATGATGTGTGAAACTTAATTTATTATCAAAGAGAACACCAAGATCTTCAATTAAAGGTATGCGTTTTAAGGGTACATTGTCGATATAATAATTGGCTATGTAAGGAGTAACCCTGTTAAAAGTCATAAACAGGCATTTAGAGAAATTGAGGTGCAAGTGATTGGTTATGCACCAGTTGTGCATTGTGTTTAAATCATCTTGTAATAACGCATGATCCGAAGGGTTCTTATAAGATAATAATAATTTCACATCATCTGCATACATAAGTATGCGACAATGGGATAGCAAACAGGGAAGGTCGTTTATAAAAAGGTTAAAGAGTAAAGGTCCTAGGTGACTACCCTGGGGAACTCCAGAAGTAACAAAAACAGATTTAGAGATGGCTGATCTGTTAGATATGAAGATATCCAAAGAAGAGTGGAAGGTGGGAAGCCTAAAATGCTTGTTTGTGTAAAAGGACGTTATGATTCACAGAGTCAAATGCTTTACTAAAGTCAGTATAGATGACATCAGTTTGCATTCTATTGAGGAATGCCTCATTTATAAAAGAGGTAAATTCCAATAGATTGGTCGAGGTCGACCGACTCTTAACGAATCCGTGTTGGACAGGGGAGATAATTGACTTGCAGAGATGTTGCAAACTCAAAGTAATTATCTTTTCGAAGAGCTTAGGGATTGCGGATAACTTCGCAATTCCCCTGTAGTTGGATATATCCAACTTACATCCTTTTTTATGCAGTGGGATAATGTATGATTCTTTCCATAAATTAGGAAAAACAGAGGATTCTAAAGAAAGTTTAAAAAGAATTAGGAGAGGTTTTATTATGGAAAACCAGCACTCCTCTAGCACACAACTTGGAATGCTGTCAGGCCCAGGAGAGAAGGAAGACTTTAGGGTGTTAATTGAGGAAAGCATGCAACTATCGGTAATGTGAGGTAAGAAAACAGAGTTAGTGGATGGGAGATTATAGGGGTAAGAGAAGTTAGTAGGCAAACTGGAGGTGTATGTTGATTGAAAAAAGGTAGCAAAGAGATCGGAAGCAGCCGAATCATCGATGACTTTACAGGAATTGAAAAAGAAGGAATTGGGTAAGGTACTAGATTTACGTTTAGAATTAACAAATTTAAAGAATTGTTTAGGATCACGCGCAAATTGATTCTTGCAGCGAACGAGATAACTTTCATAGCATTGAGAATTGAGAAGGGTAAAGGCAGCTTTTAATTTAGAATAATTTAAAAAGTCTAAGATAGAACCTGTCTGCTTAAACTTTTTAAAATATTTAGATTTCTTGTTTTTTAAGTTGGATAGTCTTGGTGAAAACCAAGGTGGCGTACGTGAAACGGACCTTACAACACAGAATGGAATGCAGACGTCAAAGATTGAGCTTAAAATGTTGTAAAAATACTGGATGACATGCTTAATTGTACTGGTAAAAGTCAAATTTTCACTTTCTTTGTACTGAATGTCACTAAACTCGAAAAGAATTTTGGTCAGTTTGCATTTTTCTTCATCGTTTAGATGTTCTAATCGGAATTGATTTGTTTCATTTAATTCATTATTAATAGCGTAATTTACTGCTATGTCGTTTGTTTGGGGCGGATCAAGGCATTGAAATGCGGTCTTGTCTTTGACAGAATTTTCACGGTCATATTCTCTATATTCTCTACCTAGTAAGATATCGTAATTGTCAGAAAAGTTGTGTAAGTAAAATATTTGATGGGTAGGGCAGAGTTTACTAGGGGCAAAAGATACACAATTCTTTAATTGAACAATACCATTTATTGTTTGTACGTTCAATTGGCAAGGTTTTATAGGAATTTTTAAAAAGTTTTGTTTCATTAGATTTATGGATGAACCTGTGTCAATTACACAGTTAAAATTTTGTTCATTCATAACTAATCTGATGAAGGGATTGGTTCTTAGTTGTCCGAGGCTCCTTGATGAAAATTTTCTGATGTTTCCATCTTAGAGTGGCCACTAGTTTCTCTCTGTCTTTTATGAGGGGGATTAGGAGGTCTTTGACTCTGAGTTTGGTAATTCATAGGGTTTTGTGATCCTTGATCAAGATTTTGTTTGAATTCCTTTTGTAATGCTTCAGCATTTTCTTTTGGTTTATGATTTGGTTTAGAGTTATTTGAGTAATTTGGAGTAGGGTAATAATTCTGGTTATTTCCCTTTCCACGGTTTTCATTGCTTGAATTGCTTTGTGTTTTGTTCGTTTTGGAATTGTCATTGTTTTGGTTATTACGTTCGTTATAACCATTTTCGTACAATCCTTCGCGTTGAGTTACTTGTTTTAGTTTTGAAACTGTTGTAATGTCATATCGTCCTAATGTCATAAAAATTCTGTCCGGTAATTTTTTTGTAATAACGTCTTTAATAGTATTATTCATTGCATTAGTATGCAATATAGTGTTCTGGGCCTGATTTTCTAACATTAGTTTATTGGATATTACAAAAGATTTATACTCTAGGTCTTCAACAAACTTACGGATACTATTATTAAAGTTCATACGGAGTTTGGGTTTTAAATTCGTCGATGAGGGCGCTCCGTAACTCTCCCCAGGTTGTGGCTGCTGTCAGCTGCGACACTCGTTGTGCGGATCCGGAGGTCTGCTTCTCGATTGCTCCAAATAAGACAGTATGTTGTCTCACATCCTGTGTTAGGTATAACTGAATTATAAAATCGATCCTCCTTATGAATGCAGTTAGTTCCACGGTTTTTCCGTCGAATACTGGCACTTGTCGAATTTGTCCAAGCGCTTGCTTTAGATGCATTTCGGACAGTTCCATTGGTGAGTTGGTTGCCATGGTGTTGTTGTAGATTTTATTTTCTATTTTGTTGGCAGTTGTCACTTCAGGTTTTTGTTTTAATTGTCACTTTTGTTGAATTGTAAGAGACTTACGTTTAAAGGGATCAATTAAATGATTTGTAAAGCCCAGAAATAAGCTCTTTATTTACAGGTGTTCAAATAGTCCAGAGGATCTATTTTTTTTTGGTTGAACACTGTTTGGTGTTTTGCGCGGTTTTCTTTGTAATAGCAATTATCTTTGGTGGCGGTCGCACATTTAAATATGGGCCACGACTGATAATTGGGTTAAGTATCACACACGCTTAGGTTCTTTGGCGAATATCAAGATAATATTTTTTCCAAAATTATAATGTTTTAACCGTTTCCTTGCCGCGGCAAATTCGCGTGCTCGAATCCTAGAAATTCCTTGGTCGTACAAGGATTTCTTTACAATGGATTGAAAAAAAAGGACGATTTCGATTACGAGGATATTTATTACTTGTATCCTACCGGCTGCGCCAATAACATAGTTCGATAATTAGTTTATCAAAAAAATATAAAACTTTATTTAATAAACACGAAGCTACGGAGTACAAATCTAGACTATTTATCCTATGTTCTGATGACGTTAAGCAAACCTCGGTTTTGAGCTTTTATTAATTGGACTTTGGACTCATTGAGCTTTTGGCTCTTATGTAAATAGAGAGAGATCTCGATCTTGAAGAGATTGAGAGAGTTCGGCCAGGATTTGTGTAACGTCAGCAGTTTTAACCCCAATGATGGGAATAACGATTCTGGTGAATTGTTTATGACATTTAATACATTCGTGGGAAGCCAGAATTGTTATTGTCACCATTTGATTTTTCGATAGTGTTTACATTAGTTTTTTGTGGGAAAGATATCTTTAACATAAATAATAAGTGTGGTGTATGGTGTATGTGGTGTATGGGTATGGGTATGGGTATGTATATATCTACATATGTCACTATATATATACTGACCAAGTTTGATCCAAAGCGGACAACTATATCGTATATTTCCCATAGGGCCGATCGTCAAAAATACGCTCCAAATATGAAATAGCATAAAAAACTTTTGCGTTAAATAAGCTATATTAATCAAACTCATACAGAATACATCTGCCAATAATATATATATATATATACTGACCGAGTTTCATCTAAATCGCACTAGTATATCGTGTAGCCCTCATAGGAACGATCGGTCGAAAATATGCTCTAAAAATAAATTTGTATGTAAATGTTCTGTTTGCCAAGCTATCTTATCTATCACCATTGGTAACAACAATTCAATAATATGATTAATTTAATCTTAAATTTTAAATGTCAATGCATTTACGCTGTCGCTAGGAATCTCCATACCAAAATTGGTGATCCTAGGTTTCATAGTTACTAAGATAAAAGACAAAAAAAAACACATTCTTCTATTGGCTGATTAAATATGTAATCGATTGAGACCAAGCTCGAACTTGTAGCTCTTACCATCTCTAAAATCTGTTTATTCATACGGACAGACGGTTATGGCTATATCGACTCGGCTTGTGATCCTTATCAAGAATATATATACTTTATGGGGTCTGCCACGCCTCCTTCTGCCTGTTACATACTTTTGCACAAACCCAATATACTCATGCATAGAGTATGAAAATTTCTAGAGGGCCGGTTGGGAACCGCGAAAATTAGAGTCTTGCCGTTAAAGGAGCAGTTATTATAGGTAGGTATTTGCCTAATATATGACATTACATTTACTGAAGTTGAAGTGTAGTAAGTTAACTTTACACCAACTTGAAAGGTGTCAAGATCACTTTGTGCCCGTGACTCAAGCAATAATCAATTCGTGATAAATTAAGCTTTACATCATCGGCATACATTGCTAAAGACAAATCAGCGATAAATAATGAAAAAATTAAAGGCCCTTTTTGAGTTCTAGAACGGCTCGTACTCATATAAAAAAAATTCAATCGTGTGAAAATAAGGCCATCAGAAGAATTGCTGGAGTATTTCCATTTGCTCGAATAGTGAATATTAGGAGGAATTTAGGGATCGCCACAGTTATGTCTAAAATTAACGAAGTCTCTGTTAAACAAAATATCAGGCATGAACATCACCCAAATCAAGATTCCGTCGGTTTCCATGTCTAGGTGATTCTTATAGAAGTTTTTAAGTTCGGAAGAATGAAAGTTCAAATTAATGAAATGAAATGAAAAATCTGGAAATCCAAGCAGATAAAGTTAATGTAGTAAAAGAGAATTATTAACAGTATTTACAGCCTTGCTAAAATCAGTGAAAATGGAAGTAAATTCTAATAAATTAATGGTAGATCTATATTTCATAAACCCATGCTAGCAAGGTGAAACACAAGATCTACAAAGACGAGTTATTAATTTCTCAAAAGTTTTAGGAATTAAAGACAACTGAGAGATACCCCTATAGTTACAAGTGTTAGATTTATTACCCTTTTTATGAAGGTGTATAATAAAAGATTCTTCCCAAATGTCAAGAAAGCAGCACGACTCAACAGACAATTTGAATAAGGTATACAAAGGTTTAAATAGGCCGTCGGTGCAGTTCTTGAGCACACAAAAAGAAACTCCATCCAGACCCGGAAAAGAACGGGTTAAACAGCCTTCAGATCGCTGAAAATCGATTACAATTACATAGCTTAAGATAATCAATTAAATAATATAGAGTTTGGGTCATTGCATTTCCTGCAATTGATACTGTTGGTTATTCCCAGCATGGTTGCATGTGCAGCCGCTAGGCAGTGACCAGTGAGTATCCCGAGCAGCATTACACAGTCTTTCCTGCAGAGATGCAGAATATATTCCGTAAGACGAGAGTTGATGTTGTTCTATAGGATCTTGGTTATTTTGCATGTGCGGGTGTTTTGCTATCTTTGCTGGTTTGGTCATTAGTGCATCTCTCAAGATTACTGTGTAGTGATCTTAGGTAATTAATTGGTCCACGCCAGCCTTTGCCATTTCCTGGTATACCCTGGTGGCTGGGAACCCAGTTGATGTGTACTGACTTTGTCGTACATAATCCATCTAATGCTTCCCTGCACACCCTGACGGTCCTGGAACTGAGAGTAGACGACATCATAGACCCAATTGCTGCCTGACTATCTACCAAGACGTTGACGTTATAAAAGTTGGTGTTGTGGTGTTTTTCGGTCACTGCAGCTTTTCCTCTTAAAAAATGCTAGTGATCTGGTAGCTTAAATGTGAGTTTTAAGCTGGGGTTTTCACAGTAGTCTACTGCTACGGCTCCTACTCCTCCCGCCATTTTGGAGCCGTCTGTGTATATGTCATCGGGCCCAAGGTGTGACTTTATTTGGATTTCGAGTCGGTATTCAGTTTTATTATAATCTAAGCATGTTGTCATGCTCCTTCCTATGAAACTGTGCCCATATCCACGTAGAGCTTAACTACCCAGTGCTGTAAGGCGTTGTGCCGACTTATCTGCTTCTAGTTTTGCTTGTAGATCCAGGGGAGGTATTTCCGTCAGGATCTGCAGTGCCTTCGTTGGAGTGGTTCTGAGAGCGCCAGATTAACGCTTGACGCTGCACCCTCTCCATTAGGGCGAGATAAGTTTTTTTCTTCAGTGCATAGGTCTGGGTGACAGACCCCATGTGCAGCTTAGCATCTTCTTTGTTGTGTATAACGCCATGGTGGCCTTATTCACCCTTTCAACTACATTGGCTCTCCATGTCAGTTTGCAGTCCAGCACTATTTCTAGGTACTTGATGACGGTTGCTGGGCTTGAGTTGCTTGCCATTTAGTTAAGGGGGGGTCCAGTACGGTATCTTGTACTTCTTGGTAAAGAGGATGAGGTCCGTCCTTTTTGCATTGATATGAAGTCCGGCATTATCATCCAATTTACATAATTCCCTGAGAATCCGTTCCATTATGGAGATGAGGGTCGATGGGCATACTCCCGTTATAATTATGCCTATGTCGTCC
The DNA here is from genome assembly GCA_018152125.1 of Drosophila dunni. Classification (NCBI taxonomy): domain Eukaryota; kingdom Metazoa; phylum Arthropoda; class Insecta; order Diptera; family Drosophilidae; genus Drosophila; species Drosophila dunni. Next base: position 150,335 of record JAECXC010001386.1, on the reverse strand, counting down.
GCATAGGCAGTTATCTTATCTTATCTTTGTTATCTTGGTGCTAACATTGTTGAACGCTCCTGAGATGTCCACGAAGGCGCCCAGTGCATATTCGTGGTTATGAAGGGCTCGCTCTATGGTCCCCACTAGCGGGTGTAGGGCCGGATTTACCCTTAGTCTACACATGCTGACCAGCTGACATCTTCTGCGACACTTCTGATGCTGAGATCTAGCAGCTTTTCAATGTTTTCAGCGAAAAGAAGCATGAGGAGAAAGACAACCTTTGCATTTAGCTATTGCGTTGGTATATGGCCGGTTTTTAGGCCGGCTTCGTATATCATAACCAGCCATGGAGTGACCGCATCTTTGGCGGTTTGTAGCATGGCTGGTATGATCCCGTCGGTAAATGGACTCTTTATTCATGAGAAAGAATTGATAGCCCATAGTATCTTCGTTGTGGAGAATAATCCTTTGGGGAGTGCGTGTACTTGTTCCGTATTATTATGTTGTTCGTCCGACACAGGTGTGGTTGAACATCCTGGGAAGGGGGTTGTCATGAGTGCATCTAGAGTTTCCTCGCTGCTCTCAGTCCATGTATCATCTTCCAGTTTTAATTGACTTTGAATAGGTCGCTGTGTTGACAGGAGCTTCATAAGTCTAGCAGGCACTGATTCCAGATTAAAACAGAAGTTCCTACAGGAGGAGTTTCTCTTGACCTTTCTGATTTTGGACTTATTCGCACTGAGCGCGACCTTGTATTCGTCGTGAATTATTTCTGTACTGGTCTGCTTTGCAAGTTTGAACAGATCCTTAGTTGTTGCTCTCTGTATTGAGAGTATTGAGGTTTTGATCTAATTTTGCGTCTGGATGGCCGACATGAGCTGTTGTAGACCTCAAGCAGAGTTTTGTTGGTGATCAGCATTGATTTCTCAATGTCTTTTGCCGACCTAATGTTGCCTGGTGTGCTGATTTTTTCTGCCACAAGACTCCTGAACTTGGCCCAGTCATTGTTTTTGGGGGTTCTTAAATTTGGGGTTGTGATCAAAGTTGCATTTAAATTGAATGTACTTATGATCAGATAAGGAGGATTTGTCTAGAACCCTGCACTTTGTTATTGCTACACCTATTGCGAGTGTTAAGTCAAGGATGTTGGACCCACGTATGTATGAGTCTCCCCCGTTTAAGTGATACTTAGTTTTGTTGTAAATAGAAATTCAAATAACGACACCCCTGATGTTGGTGTTGGTTGATCCCCATACGCAGTGATGCGCGTTGACGTCTGTGCCGACTACAAGTTGCGAGTTGTTCCGGGTGGACTCTGTCACTAGTCTCAGTTCCTCCGGATGTGGTAGCAGGTTGAGAGCCATATAGCAGGATGCTAGTGTTTTTCGCATTTTCCTGTTCTCCACCATTACCGCCGTTAGATCATCAGAGCTGTAATTAGACATGAGATAAGCATGGAGACCTTTCCGTACAAGTACGGCAGTTCTTGTTCTGCTCACGGTTGCGATGTTGAACGCATTGTAGTTGTTTGACCTTAGTCCCGCTACTATATTACCAGATCCTTGGTTCTTGGACTAAGGCCACATCGACGGGCCCTTGCTCAATGGTCTAAAGGAGCTCCGTCGTTGCCAACTTACTTTTATGAAAGCTTATTGGCAGTACCTTCACGCGTGTGGGTTACTACATGACCTGCTGCAGACGGATTGACTATAACAGTCAGGTCTCCGTCCTCGTCGTCCAACTCGTCTTCGGATGCTATCTCCATTGGTGGCTTCGAGGACCGATTCAAGTCCCAAGTCCTTCACCACCTCCCCAACCTTGAGTGTGTGCGTGTCCTTATCTCCAAGATGGCGCTTCTTTAGACGAAGGTACACTCTACCAACGCCCCAAGCCATCTTCCCAAAGCGTGGTACAGCACGTCTTTTGCCTCCTTGTAGATCTGGATGATCACATTCTGACCGCACTCTGATGAAAAAAAGAAACCAGCAACCAACCTTCGAGTCACTTGTTGGAAGGTCTTTATTTTGCCTCTGCAACATACGTAAGGCTTTTTCCCTATAGGGAGGCGAACTTTTGCCTTTGGTTTAGACGGGATATTTTCCCTTTCGATCACCTCCAGCAAAGCTCCCTCCCTGGAACTTGAACAACCTTCTTTAGCCAACTGAGTTTTTGCTCGTCGTTACCTTTGAGGATCTATGCGCCGTTCAGCCACCCAGCACCTTCGATGGCGGGCCTGGAGGCCTCCGGATCCTATTCCATCCGTTCCAGCAGCGACCCAACCAGTTTCATGTGAACGATTTTCGATCGTTCCTCAGTGATCTTGCCGTTTTCCTCGCTGCGATTGATCAACGCCACGATCAGGTGCAGCTGCATCACATCCCTCATCGAAGCCCTCTTCCGTCTTGCTCGAGGAATGGCTCCTTTGGGGCCCCTCTGCCGTTTGCATTCCGGAGCTTCTTTGCTCACGTTGCTCTCGGCTGAGCGCTGCCTATTTTCGGCCATCATCTCCTCGACCTTGTTGGCGTACCCACTTGCCAATTCTCGCGTTTGCAGCAGCTGATCGAAGTGGCGACGGCTTTCTTCGATCCGTTGTTCGGCCCAGGCCAGCTTCGCTTTGATCGTTTCGTCTTCAGTTTTTGTTACTTCCGGTACCTGTGCGGGTCAACTTGTGCTTGTTGTTGTTGGCGGTCATAGTACAACTAACATAACCTGCTCCCGCCACATCAGAGGTGGGACGACTGCGAGGATTTCTCCCCTCCGTGCCCGCCGCTGGTTGTGGTCACGCTTCCCACCGACGTTTGGGTTGACATCCCAGCCCGAGATGCTTCTTCTTTACGACCTTCCATGGTAGTCCATGACTGGCTATTTTGCGGCAAGTGGCCTAGCGTTATATGCCTACCGCCAGGCACCTCTAGCCATGGCGTGTGTTCGGCATTCTTGGCATGCCCAGGAATGCAAAGATACCGGACCGCGCCTTAGCTAAACACTGCGTCGCCTCAAGGGCAAGTGACCATGCACCGTCACGAAATTCACAATAAAGTTGACAGAAGGCTCGCTTATTATTAATAAATCGAGACAATACAGTGAAGGGCGGTCTCGATAAGATATAGTAGTCGTTCTAGCACCTTTCAGGAAAGAGGAAATTAAGTCTTAAGGGCTACAATGTAATGGTTATCTTGCTTTAATTCTTTCTAATGGACATTAATGTACTAACGCGACTGTACATTCAAGAGGTCCAGCAATATAAAGAAAGGTGCAAACCACATAGCATGCGGCAGACGACAAACGCAAATTGAATTAATTAATTAAGCGATTACATTATGTAACAAGAAAGAATGCTATAGTCGCCTGGGGACTTTTGGATAACCGTTACTCAGTTTCAATGGGATATGTTAATAATATTAGTACAATCATTTTGGTGATGGATAACGTAGATAAGTTAACACAAAACATTTTAATACAAATTCCTGTTTAGAGCATATTTTCGACCAATATTTCCTATGGGAGCTCGGTTCAGATAACATAATTAACAAAGTTTTCTGTACTAAAACATTCTAGTTTTACCTGTACATTTACCTTTATATGAAGATAGAACGCGATCGGGCTTGTCAAAAAAAACAATCTTGTGCTGGGTATTGTACTTTTCATGTGCGATCCCTTTCACCATTCTAGCTCTTATAGTCTATGTGATTCTTTTGTTCATACAGACGGATGCTGAAAAAAGTGCGAGACCACTTTCATAGCGTTGAGAATTAAGAAGGGAACAGGTTGCTTAAGACTAAGAATAATTTTAAAAAAATGTATTAATTTAGATTTTTTATTTTGCAGGGACAGTCTTGGTAAGAAACAAGGGGATTTACGTGAAACGGGTTTTACAACACTATTATTGTAACCAAGTATTGTTTACTTAAACACATTTTGATTTTAAGCCAAAAAAAAATAAAGCTTATTTTCAAGGCTTACCAATCGTGTCGTCATCGATAAAAAAAAAATCGTGATAGAATGGGCACGCTCTCAAGAAATATCACAATAAATATCTTAAGGGTTGCATTTAAAAATATATCGCTTAAATAGAATAGTTGTTAGGAATTCAAATTATAATTCTATAACTTTCCCGGCCCATAAACCGAGCTGTCACGAGATTTAATATTCTGGTCTAGTTATGCCAACATAGATGCTGGTCGTCGGATGATTCCATAACTCGTTTTTATACACGATCCTCGTAGAGCAAAAGGTTATATTGCAATCGGTGGAATGTATGTAACAGGGAGAAGGAGGCGTGGCAGAACCCATAAAGTATATATATTATTAATACGCAACAATAGCCGAGTCGATATAGTCATGTCCGTTTGTCCGTCCGTCCGCCTGTATGAACAAAAGGATCTCAGAGACTATAGGAGCTAGAAAGATGAAAGGGGTCGCAATAGAAAGGCACAATACCCAAACAGTACAAGTTTGTTTTTGTTTTTTGACACGCCCACTTTAGGGCGTTCTATCTTCATATAAAGGTAAATGTGCAGGTAAATGTTTTAGTATAGATAACTAGGAAGTTGATGATCCAAATCGGACAACAAAGCGCCGATCGTCAAAAATACGCTCCAAATATGAAATAGCATGAAAAACTTTTGCGTTAACTAAGCTATATTAATCAAACTCATACAGGATACATCCAATAATATATATATATATATATATATATATATATATACTGACCAAGTTTGATCCAAATCGGACTTGTATATCGTATAGCTCTCATAGGAACGATCGGTCAAAAATATGCTCTAAACATGAATTTGTATGAAAATTTTCTGTTTGGCAAGCTATTTTATTTATCAACATTGCTAATAACATATTGAAACTGAGTAACGGGTATCCTAAAGTCGCGAGGCGACTATAGCATTCTCTACTGTTGTTTGTACTTTTTCGTCAACGATATCTCAACCAACAACAACAAGTTCTTTGTCTGAGTCATTATCGTTCCCTCCTGTTTTGCGTTTATCTTCGGAGTCACCTAATATTGCCGCTACCATCTTGGCATATGTGAGTCTTTTTGAAGAATTTCCTTTTGACTTGCCATAGATGCAAAATGCACACAAAACAAGACAAATTTTCTGTTTCTCTGCGGCAATTTTAGTTTCACAATTTGGGCGGCGGACTTGCACAACAAAACTCAAATGTGCGCGGTAGGCTTGCGCTTCTCCACATTTGCGCAGCAGGCTTGCCCTGTATTAGTGACTTCTTAGAATTTATCTCCTAGGTCGGCATTTGTTACGACTCGGATTGTGGGGCCACCGCGTTTAGCTCATTCGCCTTAGCGTGGGGTTGCGCCATCCATTAACATATGTTCACCTCCTTTTATACAAACTCTACTCACACATATTATTTTGGTTAACAATTTATGCATACATAAATATATTCTTCAATGCTATACATATTCAGTCCTTATATTTATACGTTTCCCAAGTTTTATTAGTTGTATTTTATATAATTTTTTTATACTGTCATTTTTTTATCATTCCTTTTCATTTTGGGGGTTCGGATAGTGTCAAAAAAAGTCTAGCTGGCATGCACCAAAATTCAGTAAGCGGTTATTGGCGAATAAAAGAAACACATAGGGAAAAGCCAACCAAAATATTATTACGTAACAATAATTTAAATATATAAATATGTTACATTTTGATAATATACATATATTATATTAAGTTGCAAAACTAAACGAACAATCAATTTTATATTAAAACAAATCTACAGTCGTGGGGAGCGACAAAGCTCAGCAATACAATGGGCTCTTGTTGTTGGTCTCGGTTGTTTTTGGTTTGTTGTCGTTGGTTTTGATTTTTTGCCTGACACACTGTTGTAGTTGTTGTTGCACAATGGTGTTAAAATTATAGTGTTACTTAAATTTTTATTTTTTTACTTTGCTTTTATAATCGCACAGTGTCAGAGTTGTCTAGTCCGTCACAGTGGGCACTGTTAAAGCATATACTTTTATATACTTTTTAGCTTGCATACTGGTAGCACCGTTGTGTTTCGTATTGTCTTACAGTCTATCGGTTCTATGTATTTTAGTATCAATATATACCTATATTACTTTTATTACGTATTTAGTTATGTTCATCAATTGTAAATTTTTACTACACCACTCACACGGGACACCACTTAAAAAAAGAAACAACAGACTTTCTGAACGCACACCAAGCGTATACATTTAATAAGATCAGGCCACCCAACGGGCTCGTGCAGATCTCCAAAACAAACTGTCTTTTTCACTCAAAGCCATCCTGTTGCCATGTCATATTTAATTTTCGAATCATTCATTCCCATTAGCAACTGTGCCTTAGAGTCAACGGAAGTTTGCCTTGACCTTCAACCTATCTACCTCCAAAATGAGGTTGTTGAGAACTCAGCACATTGCCAGGAGGACATGGACTTGAACTAGGCATGACCATCGCAATCCACCACTACCTAAATTGACACTACCCAGTTAGCCCAACACATTCAATATACATAATAATATCGCACAACTAACAGTGGATGGTCCATTAAACTCAAAACTCTTTAAAGTTTAAAGTTTGCATTGATGTGAAAAAAAAGCTGTTTTAAGTTTGCATTGATGTGAACAAAAATTGTAAAATCCTATTTTCACATCACCATAACTTGAAAACTATTAAAGCTGATATACTTCGTTACGTGTCTAGCTCTCTTGTTTCAGGAAAGTTTAATATAATATTACAAACGCCTTAACAAGGCATGCACATTTGAAAAGTTTTTTATATCTTATTGTAAATTTTTTAATGATATTGCATTTATTGTATCTCAAGCTATTTGCGTCCCGAAATTTTTATTGTCAAATGCTATAGTTACTGTAATACTCGATAAAAACATAGATTTTTTTCGAGGTTTGTTTGGTTTTTTTTCTCGTTGTGCTGAAATAGGGCATGGCATCAAAAAAAAAACACATTAGAAAGTCTACAGTCGAGCGAGATGACAGTAAAGACCCCGTACAGACAAAAATAAGAAGAAGCAGAGTGATTTACATTCTGTCAAATAAGTTCCCGGAAATTCTCATTTTAAATTTTTCATTTTTTCCCCCTGAGATTTCTAATAACTTTTTTTCCCAGGTTGGCACAACTGTCAGCCACTATTCTGTCTATTTTTATTGCTATGTGTCATTTAGTTTGGTAACGGCGTTATAATTAACAAGTCAACCTTTTGTGTGCGTTGTTATTTTAACTATGGATAAAAATATCGAACAAAGAGTTTGTGTAAATTTTTGTGATTCAAACGAAATTTCTTGTGGAAATGTTGAAAAAAACATTAGGTCATTCAACCATGTATAAATTACGATTGGTATAAATCGTTCAAGAGAGGGGCGAGAAGAAGTGAACAAATTACCACGTTCAGGACGGCCTTCGACCTCTTCAACTGAAGAAAACGTCGACAAAATAAAGGAAATGGTGCTCGAAAATCGTCATTACAGTTTGCGAGAGATAGCCCTAGAAATGAACATGTCTCATGAGACCGCTCGTCATATTTTGGTTAATGTTTTGGGTATGCGGAAAGTCGCAGCGCGATTGGTGCCAAAAGATCTAAATTTTTTTTTAAATTTGAACCGCAGCAAGGTGGCTGAAGACATAATTGATACGTAAAATCCGATCCAACGTTCATCGAACGCATCATAACTGGTGACGAGACATGGGTTTTCGAGTACGACATGCAAACAAGTCAACAATCATTGGAATGGTGCGCAAAAATGAGCCGAAACCGAAAAACCGCAACTCGCAACGAGAACTGAAGGCTTTAAAAATTGCTTCGATGATTGGATTGTTCGTTGGAAGAAGTGTATTGCCTCAGAAGAGGCCTATTTTTAAGGGGATATAATAAATTTAGATGATTAATAAGTTGATAGTGTTTTATTTCAAATTTCCGGGTACTTATTTGACAGAATGTATATTAAACATGAAAGAAAAGTACAGTCGAGCAAGCCCTACCGAACAATACTCTCTGCATTTTTTGCCGATTAAATTATTAAAATCGGTATCGAGATATTACAATGTGTTGTACTTGCATTAAAACACGTTGAAACAAAACAAGAAAAAATTGTTATCTTCGGCTCGCCAAAGATTAAATACCCTTGTTGTCATCAATGCGTTAATTTGGTTTCAATCACCAATTATTTCTATGGTAGCTATATAATATAGAAGTCCGATTCGAATGAATTTTGGTCAACAGTCGGAGAATGATTAGAAATGCATATACCGTGTAGTTGAAATCGGTCAATAGACACCGACACTTAGACACATTTTCATGCATTACATTGTCCGTTGAAACATGCTGTTTCCCTGATGTTTGGAAATCATCTTACATTATTTCTCTTCACAAAAAAGGAAACAAATCCGATGTTTGCAACTATAGGGGTATTTCCAAGTTGTCTGCTATTACCAACGCTTATGAGAAATTAATAACTTCTCAACTGCAACATTTCTTTAGATCCATGATTTCACCCTGCCAGCATGGGTTTGTGAAATATAAATCCACTACCACTAAACTGTTGGAATTTACATCATTTGCACTGAATGGCTTTGAAAGAAAATTGCAAACTGACTTCATTTACACAGATTTCAGCAAGGCTTTCGACACCGTTAATCACAGCCTAAAAATACATAAACTCAATTTTTTCCTTTAACTTTACTCTTTGGATTTCAAATTACTTAAGTTCTAGAACACAACATGTTTATTTTAAAGACACTTTGTCTAAATCTGTACAAGTTACTTCGGGTGTTCCACAAGGAAGTCATCTCGGTCCCTTGTTATTTATATTGCTCATAAATGATCTGCCATCTGCGATCATTACTCTCGTGTGCTCATGTATGCCGACGACGTTAAACTCTATGTTTCGGCTGCTGAGTCTTTTCCAGGTTACCAGGTTACAATCTGATTTATGTAGTTTTCAAATCTGGTGTCAAAATAATGTATTAAACCTTAACTTTAGTAAGTGTAACGTAATGTCCTTCTGTTGGCGGCTCCCATTTCAAAACAATTACATTCTGAATGGCAACTCTCTTAAAAGAATTGAGTCGGTCACTGATTTGGGTATCCTTATGGATCCTAAGCTCAAGTTAGATAGGCATGTATTGTCAGTTACTAAGTCCTGACCAACTAGAAACTTTGTTCCACTCTCTCTTCAACCTTGTTTTACCAAATTTGACATCCATAATCCTTTTCGAGTCCTATGTAGTAACTACAACAAACTTTCTCTACTTGTAGGTAGTTCTACTTCGACCCCCTTAATTAGAACTTCTCTTCTCTGTCACCTGTCTAGATCTTAATTATATTAGCTTAATAATATAAGATGTATTGTATTTCGTTTTTAGTTATTTTATGTTTTAACTAATAAATTCGATTCGCGTTTATCGCTAGCCGTACGTTATGCGGTGCGCCCCTCGGTCGGTTGGGCGGGAGGTGGCTGCATTATTTGCAGGGTTCCGCGCGCAAATATATATATATATAAAATATATATATATATATATATATATATATAACTAACGGGACAGTACATTCAAGTGGCCCAGCAACACCAAGAAACGTGCTTGATAGCGCGCGGAACCCTGCAAATAATATACATATATATATATAATATATACATATATATTTCGACAGATGGTTCCTATGGGAGCTATAGTGGTCCAATCTGTCCGATTTTTACAAATGATCTGCGTGCAGAGAGAATACACACCTGTGCCAAGTTTCATTAAGAAACCTTTAAAACTTAGATACTAGTTCGCATTGAAACAGACGGGCAGACAGACGAACATGGCTTTATCGACTCGGCTTTTGGTGCTGATCAAAAATATATATACTTTATGTGGTCGGAAACGCCTCCTTCAATGCGTTACAAGCTTGGTTACAAAAACAGTATACCCTCTGCAAGGGTATAAAACTCAAATAATCAAATATACACCTGTTTGATTGTATGCAAATACACATAGTTTTTTTCAGTTGTTGTGGCCATTAGGACGCACTAACTGAGCTATGCCTTTTAGCAATACCTTTTGCTGTCGCTGGAAACTCCGTACAAAAATTGGGGATCCTAACTACTGAGATATTTGCCGAAAACACCGATTTTTCTGAGGTGTGTCTAGGTGTGTCTCATTTTGGGCGAATGTAGCATGGCATCAATTGAGACCAAGCTCGAACTTGTAGCTCTTACCATCTCTGAAATCTGTTTGTTCATACGGACAGACAGACAGACAAACGGACATGGCTATGTCGACTCGGCTTGAGATGCTGATCAAGAATATATATACTTTATGGGTTCTGCCACGCCTCCTTGTGCCTGTTACATACTTTTACACAAACCCAAAATACTTTTGCAGAGAGTATTAAAATAAACATTTATATATTTACATTATATGCCTTGTTTTAAAATCATGTTTTGCGGAAAAATAAAGCTCTTATTATAATTCATAATTTTATTTGAATATGACTATTTAGTTTAAAATTTAATTATTAAAATAAAATTTTTAAAAATAAATAAACAAAGTAAACCACTGACAAGTAAACCCTGCGACCTCACAGAGATGAGCCAAACAACAAACCGGAATCCTACAAACTACGCCCATTTAAATTCTAAATTTTAATTTTCAAATGAAATTTAAAAAAGTATATAAACAGTCGCACCACGTCCTACATCTTCGAAGATTCCGATTATCTAATTTACATGTTCATTTTTAATTACATAACAAATGAAAAATCGTAAACTAATTAAATTGATACAAACTGCAAGTTTTTAAACAAGACAATTTATTTGTTGGATTTATTGTGGGCAATCGCGGAAAGGCTTGGCAGCGTGTGTGTGGTTTAAGCGAGACGAAAATACGAACTAATCTGCCGCTTGCGACAGCTGCACAGCCGAATACAGATCAAACTTATGTACATGCTAGCTTAAGTATAAGAGTTTTCTACACTACTGGACAATTCGATAACATCGTTAATTTAAACTTATCCTAACAATTCATTATTTTCCTTATTCTAACTAATGCTTGTAATCCAACAACAAAAATAAAAACAAGAAAGAAAAGTACAGTCGAGCACGCCCGACGCGGCCAGCGTCTGCGGGCAGCGCTGTCGCTACATAAGCAGCGTTGATATTGCGTTCAATTATTAATGTTGTAACGCTTCTAGTTTTCTTTTTTATAGTCCGATTTTAATGAACCTTTCAGGAATAGTTTGATATAGTTAGCCTCCACTCGAATTATACACTTAAAATGCTGTACTATATGAACAAATGTCTAAAATCGGAATAAAAGTTGAGAATTATTTTTATGTATTGTGGGAAAAAGGGGAGTGGCAGTCCAAAATTTTAAATGCCAATGAATTAACGCTGTCGTTAGGAACGCTCCATACCATAGTTACTGAAATATTCGCCGAAAACACCGAATTTTTCCGAGGTGAGTCTAGTTTTTTGCTCACTGTGGGCGAATGGGTCGTGGCATCAAAAAAAAAAGATTCTTGTATTGCCTGACTAAATATGTGATCGATTGACACCAAACTCGAACTTGTAGCTCTTACCATCTCTGAAATCTGTTTGTTCATACGGACGGACAGACAGACAGACGGACATGGCTATATAGACTCGGCTTGTGATGCTGATCAAGAATATATATACTTTATGGGGTCTGCCACGCCTCCTTCTGCCTGTTACATACTTTTGCACAAAATACTCTTGCAGAGAGTATAATAAATAAAATGGCTGCCTGAGGCGGAGTTCGAACCGCCAACTTAAAGTTAAATAGGACTTGGACGACACTTCGCTTGATAATTAGCAAGTGCACATATGTTACAATTTTCCATACAATTCTTGAACCCGTTCGATCTATATGTTTGAGCTGTCTGCTTCGGGCCAAATTTGGCATGGATACTTTTAATAATCTATCGCTCAAATTTTTATTTTTGACCGATTTTCCCTGTATTAGCTTTAGGCTACAATGGTCCGATACGGATCAAACTCGGTAAGGATAGTTATCGGTACCATGCTTAAACCGTTAAAATGAGGTGTTGATATTTCGAGTCGTTTCCAAGTTATGATATTGTAAAAATAGTTTTTGCTGAAGTGACCAGTTTTTTACAATTTGCGGGGACGGTAAGGGGCGTGGCAAAAATGCAAAATATACTTGACCTGCGTACTCCATAGATGGGCTTTCATTCCAAACTTGGTGGCCCTAGCTCTTATAGTCTCGAAGATCTAGGTGCTCATACAAACGGATGGACAGACGAAGAGACGGTCATTGCTATATCAACAACGCTGTTGATGCTTATCAAAAATATATATATATATATATATATATATATATATATATTTTTTTTTTTTTTTTTTTTTTTTTTTGTATTGACAGACAACAAATTTGGATTCGATACAGACTAAATTCGTACTTGTAGCTCTTACCATCTCTGAGATATGTTTGTTCAGAATTACAGACGGGCACGGCTATATCGACTCAGCTTGTGATGTTGACCTGGTGGGGTCTACGGCGCCTCCTTCTCTGTGTTACATACTATTCATAGACCCTATATACTCGCAGAGAGTAGAAAAAGTACAAACTATTTATTCTATTAAAAGTGTAAGAATTATTACGTTAAATGGTGGTTGGCGCGGACCACCAACTCTCATGGGCCTTGGTGTGATACCATGTAGTAAATTATCTAAATAATGTAGTCAACACATCAGATAGGGACACCTTCAATGTAATTCCATCCTGTGGCACGGATGTATCTTCAGAGCTGATTTGAGGTTGCATTATGAAAATCTCTGAGGGTTTGATAAAGTATGCCCTCAAGAACCTCAGTCTGTGTTGACTGAGTGCTGGGCAGTGACAGAAGAAGTGAGCCACTGTCGCTTCTTCTTCCTCGTTTCTACAGCTTCTATAGAAGTCGTGTGAATTTACGGACAGTCTGGACGCGTGAATCCCCAATAACCAATGTCCAGTGAGAGCACTAAAGGATGCGAAATAGCTTTTACGTGTTAACCTGCATAACCTGGACGATCGGTCTTGCGACCGGATTGGCCAAGTAAGACAGAAGATTCTGCATCTCAAAATAGTTTCCCACCTTTAGTCTGCTAAATACTCGAAGTGTTTTTCAATAATGAGCCTACACGTCGTCAGAGGCATGAACACTCGTTTACTCACGTTGTGGGAAGAGGAAAGTGTTTCCAGCCTCGCGAGTTCATCTGCAACATAGTTTTCCTCTATATTGCTGTGGCCAGGGACTCATATGAGGAGAATGTCGAACTGTATAGCCATCTCCATCAGAGATCTGAGACATTCGTTTAGTATTTTGATACAGACATTAAAGACTTAAGGGCTGCCTGACTATCAGAAATGATGCTGATTCTGCATCTGTAGGGATTATCAGAGTTGATAAAGTCCAGGGTTTATTCGATGGCCATAACCTCTGCTTGAAAGACACTACAGTGGTCAGGCATTCTAAAAGATTTGGCAATGCCTAGCACGGATCAATAAGGGCACCGCCCTAAATGACCCACCGAGTGCGATCCATCAATCCATCTATATAAGTCAAGGAATAAGATAAGATAATAAGAGCACGAAATGCCCGAAATATCGCAAATTAATGATTAAATGTTCAAGCAGTACAAGTTGGTTTTATTTTTTGATACTCCCATTTTAAGATGTACTATATTAATGCAAAGGTAAAACGTAAAATTGCATGTTTTAGTAAAGAACTTTTTTTGGTTATTTACGCTTCCTGATCCAAATTTACATACAAAAAAATATTTGGACATCATCAACTTAGAACTATCGGTCAATGCTTTGCTTCTTACAGTTACATGAACAGTAAATTTTTAAGCTCAAAGCAAAGAGTGCAATTACAGTTATAAGCGAGGTATATGTTTTGCCGTTTACGTTTTGAATTCTACTTTTACTGATAAGAAAACTATGCAGACAATGATTTTCGCGTTGACAATAGTATTTAGACATTACATGTAATCTGTTGTTGAACGAATAGCAAACGTTTGCTTAAGCCTCAGTAAAAACAATTTTATTTTATATTTACAATATTTATTTCTGTCATAAATTCGTTTAAACAAAGGAATTGAGTGAATTCATTAAAAATTAAATAATTATAAAGTATAGCTCTGGTATTTCGGTACAAAATATCATTAAGTTATACAAATAAAATAAGAAAAAACCGGTTATCTTCGGCTCGCCGAAGATTAAATACCCTTGCAGTCATGAATATTGCCAATATATTGTACCAAGTTTCATTAAGATAGCTTTAAAACTGAGAGACTAGTTCGCATAGAAACTGACGGACATGGCTATATCAACTCGGCTGTTGATGCTGATCAAGAAAACATCAGGTTGTCAAAAAAGTCTTGCGGTATTTCCGCATCGGTTCACGCTAAAGCTTTTTGGAAAACTCTTTTCACGCGCTAACACGTGTTACATTAATTGTTGTTTTTTTTTTTAATCGTTCGTGAGTTATAGCGTCGCAAACATGGACCAAAATAAAGAGAAAATACGGCATATTTTACAGTACTACTACGATAAAGGCAAAAATGCATCTCATGCAGCTAATAAAATTTGTGCAGTTTATGGACCCGATACAGTTTCCATATGCACGGCACAGTGATGGTTTCAACGTTTTCGTTCTGGTGCAGAGGTAATCGAAGATGCGCCACGGTCCGAAAGGCCTGTCGTCGAAAATTGCGATAAAATCGCTGAATTGATCGAAAGAGACCGGCATAGTAGTCATCAAACCGTTATAAACCATTTGAAGAAGCTTGGATTCAAAAAGAAGCTCAATGTATGGGTGCCACACGACTTGACGCAAAAAAACATTTTTGCCCGTATGGATGCATGCGAATCGTTTCTGAATCGCAACAAAATCGACCCGTTTTTGAAGCGGATGGTGGCTGGCGATGAAAAGTGGGTCACTTACGACAACGTGAAGCGCAAACGGTCGTGGTCGAAAGGCTGTGAAGCTGCCCAGACGGTATCGAAGCCCGGATTGACGGCCAGGAAGGTTCTTCTGTGTGTTTGGTGGGATTGGCAGGGAATCATCCACTATGAGCTGCTCCCCTATGGCCAAACGCTCAATTCGGACCTGTACTGCCATCAACTGGACCGCTTGAATGCAGCACTCATGCAGAAGAGGCCATCTTTGATCAACAGAGGCCGAATTGTCTTTCATCAGGACAACGCCAGACCACACACATCTTTGGTGACGCGCCAGAAGCTCCGGGAGCTCGGATGGGTGGTTCTTTTGCATCCACGTATAGTCCGGATCTCGCACCAAGTGATTACCACCTATTTCTGTCCATGGCGAACGCGCTTGGTAGTCGGAAGTTGTCCACAACAGAGTCCTTTGAAAATTGGCTCTCCGGGTTTTTTGACAATAGGGAATCGAGTTTCTATAAGAGGGGCATTATGAAGTTGGTATCTCGTTGGGAACTCGTCATTGAACAAAACGGCGCATATTTGACTTAAATCGCATTATTATAACCAATTTTATGAACAATTGAAAATTCAATAAAAAAAACCGCAGGACTTTGTTGACAACCTTATATATACTTTATGTGGTCGGAAACGCCTGCATCAATGCGTTACAAAGATCGTGACAAAAACAATATACCCTCTGGAAGGGTATAAAAATATAAACAAAATCACACGACGAAAAACGTTTCTCGTAGTAGCCGACCACGTAAGACAACAGACAAGGACGATCAATACATTGTGCGAAAATTTAAGCAAAACAAGAAAAAACGGTTATCTTCGGCTCGCCGAAGATTAAATACCCTTGCAGTCATGAATATTGCATTAATTTGGTTTTTTTAACCAATTATTTCTATGCTAGTTATATAATATAGTAGTCCGATTTGAAATTTGGTCAACAGATGGGGGACAATGAGAAATACATTCTGTGTGAATTTCGTTGAAATCGATCAATAGACACCGAAAATGTTCATACCAAGCATTTTCAACCGATTGTTCCTATGGAAGCTATATGATATAGTAGTCCGATTTAAAAGAAATTTGGTAAACAGTCGAAGATCGATTGTAAATGCATATTGCGTGAATTTGGTTGAAATCGGTCAATACACACCGAAAATGTTCATATATTTCATATAAATTCATGCATTTCGACCGATTGTTCCTATGGGAGCTATATGATAAAATGGTCCGATCTGTCCGATTTTCACAAATGATCTGCGTGCAAAAAGAATAAACATCTGTCCCAAGTTTCATTAAGATAGCTTTACTTTATGGGGTCTGCAACGCCTCCTTCAATGCGTTACAAACTTCGTGACAAAAACAATATACCCTCTGCAAGGGTATAATATATTTCATACTCCCCGATCTGTTGAGAAAGAACTAGAAGGAAGTAAGATTAACGTTGGTGAAAGAACAATTCGCAGACGACTTAAGGAAGCCGAGTTTGGGACATATGTCAGCAAGGCTATACCCCACATTACTCACAGAAATAAATTGAAACGTCTTGAGTTTGCCAAAAAATATTTAAATTATCCCAAAGAATTCTGGAATAAGGTTTTATGAAGCGACGAAAGCTCTTTTGAGTTTCATTGCTCAAAAAAAAAAATTTACGTTCGTCTTCCAAAACAAATTCGGAAAAAAATGGCACCTGTTTGTGAAAAAGTAAGCCATTCAGGTGGGTCCGTTATGTTTTGGGGATGTGTGGCCTTCACTGGGTGTGGAGACTTAATTCCAGTTAATGGAACAATGAATAAAGACAAATATTTGGATGTCTTAAGTAGTCATTCTTTTCCATCTGGGGATAATCTTATTGATGAGTCATTCGTGTTCCATCAAGACAACGCTCCTTGCCATAAGGCCAAGCAAGTTATGGAATTTTTAAAGGATATCAAAGTAAGCACCTTGGATTGGCCACCTCACAGCCCGGATCTCAACATAATTGAGAACCTCTGGTCATATATAAAGAAAAAAAGGTGTACAAACTTATCTAGAAGTCGTGAAGTCGATTTTGGAAGTTCAATTTCTGTGGAAGGATATCCCTCTGGATTATATCCACAGCTTGGTAGAGTCTGTAGCAAAACGTCTGCAAAAAGTAATAGACGCCAAGGGAGGATACATTTTTTATTGAATTGTTATAGTTTTTTTTTTTTTTTAACTTTAAGTTTTTGTTGTTTTATAGACATTTGAAAAATTTGTCTAAATACTTATGCCACCGTCTAATTTAAAAAAAACTTTTTTTTCATATATAAACAATGAATTTATCGATGTGTTAAAGTTGCTAAACTTAACTATATTATTATACCTGTTTACCAAAATTATTAAAAAATTTTTCTATAACTAATAAAAAAAGCTACAAACAAAAATATTGCGCATTTTACATGTCTATATACTTTTGCCCACTAGTGTATTCCCATGTCAGGAAAAATCGGGCAACCATATACATATGCATAAACTTTATATACTCTCTGCAAGAGTATATTGGGTTTGTGCAAAATTATGTAACAGGCAGAAGGAGGCGTGGCAGACCCCATAAAGTATATATATTCTTTATCAGAATCACTCTGTCCGTCTGTCTGTCTGCCCGTATGAACAAACAGATTTCAGAGATGGTAAGAGCTACAAGTTCGAGCTTGATCTCAATCGATCACATATTCAGTCAGTCAATACAAGAATCTTTTTTTTTTCGATGCCACGCCCAATTTGCCTACAATGAGAATAAAACTAGTCACACCTCAAAAAAAATCGGTGTTTTCGGCGAATATCTCACTATGGCACCTAGGATCACAAGTTTTGGTATGAAGCGTTCCTAGCGATAGCGTAAATGCATTGGCATTTAAAATTTTGGACTGCCACGCCCCTTTTCCCACAATAAATAAAAATAATTCTCAACTTTTATTCCATTTTTAGGCATATGCTCAAATAGTACAGCATTGTAATTGTATAATTCGAGTGGAGGCTAACTATATCAAACTATCCTGATTGAAATCGGACCATAAAAAAGAAAACTAGAAGCGTTACAATATTGATACTTGAACGCTCTATCAACGTATGAGTGAGCGAGCGAGACAGAAACATATAAGCACATGTTCGAACGTTTCCGCTGCCTGTGGGGCGGTGTATAGATGTAGTATGTTTGATTATGCTTAGATTGTTTTTGTTTCAACGTATTTTAATGCAAGTACAACACTTTGTAATATCTCGATACCGATTATAATCATTTAATCGGGGGAAAAAAATGCACAGAGTATTACACGGTCGGGCGTGGTCGACTGTACTTTTCTTTCTTGTTTTTTCAACGTGTTTTAATGCAAGTACTATCCATTGTAATATTTCAATATCGATTTTAATAATTTAATCGGGAAAAAAGTGCACAGAGTATTATACGGTCGCGCGTGCTAGACTGTACTTTTCTTTCTTGTTTATTATGCCAAAATCGAATAAAAATTTCTGAAATATTATTATTATACACCATTCACATATAAAAACTCAATTCCGGATATCCTAGTCGCAAGTTGGGTGTTGCATTTATATGCAGGAGTAGATCATGTTTAGCCAAGTTTTATCAGTATGGTTCTAGTTCCTAAAGAATCTGCAAACCACATATGTACATACATACAAACATATGTAATATGTATATATGTATGTATATGTACGTGAGTGAAACAAGAAAGAAAGGCTAAATTCGACCGAACCGACTGTAAAAGACCCCATACAAATGAAATTTATAAATTAAAATTGTAAACGTACATTTTTAATAGGAATTTAAAAAAAAATTAAATTAACAATTCCTATTATCAGCATTCGAACCTACGACCTCAGACGAACATGCAAGAACGCGCCGCAACTCTACCAGAGTGGCGCCCCCCTTTCAAGAATCTTCCAATTATTAGCATTTACATACATGTTATATACATTCGTTTGAAATTACATGCACATATATATGTATGCATGTGTACCATTGGTTGACACGACCAGCGTCTGCGGGCAGCGCTGACGTCACACATGATGCGAAAACATTTGAGCATGGGCTTGTATGTTGCTGTCTCGCTTGCGCGCAGTGGGTGATATTGCAGCTAAATTACATAAACTTTGTTACGTGATAGCTCTTTTGTTAAGAGTAGGATTTTAACGCCACTTTCAGGATAGTTTGTTATAATATGTCTCTAAACGAATGCTAAATTAAAACACTGTACTATACTAGTGGCAGCTCAAAATTTTGAATGCCATTGCATTAAGGCTGTCTCTAGGAAACTGCATACCGTAATTGGTGCTCCAAAGTGTCATAGTTACTGAGACATTCGCCCAAACATAAATTTTTCTGACGTGTTTCTGTTTTTTGGTTAATTACTGGGGCGGTAGGGGCGTGGCAAAAATTTGAAATAAACTTTATTCATTCTAAATTTGGAGCTTCTAGCATTTGTAGTTTAAAATATCCAGGTGTTCATACGAACAAACGGACATGGCTATATCGACTCGGCTATTGATACTGATCAATACTATACATACATACCAGAGAACTGCAGCGATACACCGCATGTAAAAATACCCAAAACACACACAGAGTATTTTTCGTCTCGAATCATTTTTTACTCTACCCTAAAAGTACCGCATATTTTTTACATCTTTTCGTTTGAGTATTTTCAGAAAAGATATTTTTTAACCCACTCATATTTTTACCAACTCATGTTACTACTCGCGTAAACATCGCATCACATTTTTACTCGAAAAAATCACTCTTGTGAAGTACAAGTAAATTTTTACTCGAGTGTTTTTCTATTTGCATGTTTTTTACATGATCGTTTTGTGCGTGTGTCGTCTTGCGCCACTCGTTTTGTTTTAAGCTTGTTAAATGTTATGATGATTGTTTAAGTTAGAAGTAAAGCAAATTTCATTAGTAAATTGTTTTCATCAAAATTTTACATAAAAGATAACAATCGCAATTTGTATATTTAAATATTAACATTAATAAGAATCGAGATGAGCAATAGATCACAGGTTGATTATTAAACACCTGTTTTATTATTTGTTGCCTGGATATTCTATGCCTGGCCTGAAGAAACCTTGTATCTAAAAAATGTCAACTCTCAAAATGCATATTGTACAAATGTTGGCTATTTGGTTTTTTGGGCAAAACCGAAAACTTTTATTTGCTACCTGTTACATACATTCTTCCTAATTCAAAAACACTTTTTATCATCTAACACGCGCTGTTCAATTTCCCGACGGCAAACCGTCGCTCAAGTACACACATATTATGTGTAAGTATTTTTCATACTCTGTATTTGACTGCATATTCATTTTGTGATGCTTCAAAAAATAAGCGCTCAAGCGACACCCATTTCAAAAAGAGTATTGCTGATACTCGTGATTTCGGGTACGAGTAAAAAAAATACTCGAGTAATTTCGCTTTAAGTAAAAAAATATTCGATTAAAGAAATACCCGATCACATTTTTACTCTAAATTTGTGTATATGAGTACAAAAAAACACCACCCGTGCAGTTCTCTGATATATACTTTATGGGGTCTGCCACACCTCCTTCTGCCTGTTACGCACATTTCGCTTCAGACAAACTTAATAGACCCCTCTACTCTTTTTTAGAGTACCGGGTCTAAAAATCGCCAAGCGTGACAACCGTACCTATAGTAAATTCAAGAATTGATAGCTAGTTAAATAGTGAAAAATATAATTTTAGTTTTAAATTTTGGCTTTAGATGCAAAACTATGTATGTATAACCCTTTTCTAGCGCTATCATTACTTCCAACGCTTGCTTATACATGGTACACAAATATGTAGGTAGACATCTTCACTCTTATCCATATGTACATACATATTTTCTTATAAAGTAGAAAAAATCACAAATGCAATAGATTGGGTGTTGCTGATTTTCTATGCCCAGAAGCGGCTAACAAGTAAGTTGTATCGTGTCCAGATCAAATGAGCTGCAAAGAGTTTTAGTGTGGTGACTCATGGTGAAATTGTTGACAAGGTGATGTATTTACGCACCATTGCCTCTTTTTAAGCTCTTATAATGTAGAGCGTGAACATTGACTACACATTATAGCTGTCCCGTTTTCTCTCACGGTGGAAAAATGAACCAAACCCAGGGTAGAATGAGAGCGTTATTTTGTTAATAATTTTACCATTCGACTCTTCACGCTGCAGTGGTCACATATCCCAACAAACAGAAGAATGTGGAGAACGTTTACCATGTGAAATTCTGTGTATTTATATGTGAATGTAAGTACTTGAGTACTAGTTCATTTGTGTTTTGTGGTATGAGTGTGTTGGGAATTGATCACATTGTGAGGTTGTCACTGACACAGTGAGCGAAGAAACAGCCAGAACCATTTAGCCAGGTACTCTGCTAGCCAGTCAGACCAGCATCAGCAACAGAGCCGAAACACGTTGCAATCAAGCTGTTGTCATTATATGTATTGATTCATACTCAGTCGACGAGTTTCTCTCGCTTCTGCGCGTTGAGTGTTTCCGCGGTTTTTTGATTGTCGTCATATGCGTCTACCAAAGCTCAGTCCGCGCGACTATATGCGATTATTTGTGTGTGTGTGTATCTATGTAAATTGATTTATTTATTTATTTTGTTTCCATTAATTTTGAAACATTCAACTGTTGTGTTTCTTAGACTTTTGCAGTTCGTAGTGTGTTGTTTACCAAAAAAAATATTTGTAGACTTTCAATAGTGCATATGTACATACATACATATGAATGTATTCTTCAACTACTTTAATAGCCGAATCGATGTACACACAACGGTTGTGTGAACAAACAGGTCACTAATGTTGTAAAAGCAATAATACGAAACTCCCATTTTTTATTTAATTCATATTTTGAACATCCAACCACTTTGCCCACGTTAAAATAAAATTGCTACAGTTTCAATAATAAGAAATTGTGATTACTTTCTTGTGTATACATAAATATAGGTGTATGTATGTATATGGTATATGTATACACACATATGAAAGTAAATACATACATACATACAATCTGATGTATATAAATAAATCGCAATATATATATATATATATATATATATATATATATATATATATATATATATATATATATATATATGTCTGCCTACGGGATACGAACGATTTAAAATGAATTTAGGAAACATGGATTGAAGTCCTATGAAAGAATAGCGAATGGTGTATTCTTGTGTTATGCACAGTGGACCCAAAATAATAATGTTCAAGTCCCTTATTGTTCAATTGGGATTTGAAAAAAAAATATAAAAAAAGGATATTTATTCTTTTATTGTTTCAATTTAAAATTTAGAAGAATAAAATGAAAGCACGCAAATCAGGTCCAAATAGTATTATTTTTCCCTTTTTTTATATGCATGTCAATGAATATATGTACATATGTATGTACATATCACATTAATTTCGGTTAATTTTCCACTTAAGGCATCGATAAAACTTACAAATCTAGGCATGATCAAAAAATTGTATATTATAGCTTAGAATGTCACCTTTCCATATAACACTTAAATATTTATGACTAATTAAAAGAGAGAACCTCCAAAATAGCGTTACTTTTATATTCGGTTTTTAGAAACATTTTTAAAGAATGAATGTGTAAATGTTCAAGAAGAGTGCCCTTTTTATCCACCTACCATCAAAATTTTTTTTTTCATAATGTGTAGATATGAATTTTGGTTCATTATCCAATCAATTAATACCAGATTACCTATTCGTTTGGAAGATAAACATACCGCGAAATTTTTCCGTCAACTTTGCTTAGCAAAGTAGTAAAATTCCTATTGAATGTAGCAAAATTCCTATGGAAAGTAGCAAAATTCCTATGAAGATAGAATCGCAAGTCAATGGAAAGGGAAAAAACTGAATATTAATGTGATACACTGTACATTCATATATATGTATGTAAATACAAGACTACACACAATGAAAGCCATTGAGTATAAATAAAGCATCACCATAATTATAGACACAATTATTTGCCTTGTCAGATATATGTATGTATCAGGATATCAATCTTATGGAAGACTGATATAGCTCTCGTACGAGGCACGTCCAGAAAGTAAGTGTACTCAATTTATTTAGGCTTCGAAAAAAATGTTTTACAACAAATATATGTATATGTATATGTACCTTCTACACATTTTTATACTCTCTGCAATTATAGATATATATTATATATGTTTCATACATACATTTTAAATAATCGTGTTTGCATTATTTTTGTACTCTCTGCAAAAGTGTATTGGGTTGGTGCAAAAGTATGTAACAGGCAGAACCAGGCGTGGCAGGCCCCATAATTATATATATTCTTCATCAGTATCCGTCTGTCATCCTGTCTGTCTGTCCGTATGAACAAACATATTTCAGAGGTGGTAAGAGCTTCAAGTTCGAGCTTGGTCCCAATCGACCACATATTTAGTAAGTCAATACAACAATCTCTTTTTTTTCGATGCCACGTCCCATTCGCCCACAATGAGCAAAAATATAGACACACCTAGAAAAAATTCGGTGTTTTCGGCGAATATCTCAGTAACTATTGCACCTAGGATCACAAATTCTGGTATGGAGCGTTCCTAACGACAGCCTAAATGCATTATCATTTAAATTTTTGTACTGCCACGCCCCTTTTTTCCCACAATACAAAAAATAATTCTCAACTTGCGTTCCGTTTTAGGCATTTGTTCATATAGTACAGCATTGTAATTGTATAATTAGAGTGGAGGCTAACTATGTATATCAAACTATCCTAAAAAGACGCATTAAAATCGGACTATAAACAAGAAACCTAGAAGCGTTACAATATTGATAATTGAATGCAATATAAACATATGAGTGCAAAAGAGACATAAACGTTGCGCCGAATACACTCATACATACATATAATGTCAAACGTATGTATATTCGCATACAAACAGATGTTTGATTTTGCTTAGATTGTTTTTGTTTCACGGTGTTTTAATGGAAGTATTGCACATTGTAATATCTCGATGCCGATTTTAATCATTTAATCGCGATTAAAAAGCAGAGAATATTATACGGTCGGGCGAGCTCGACTGTACTTTTCTTTCTTGTTTCGATTATGCTGAGATTTTATTTTTGTTTCAGCGTGTTCTAATACAAGTTCTATCCATTGTTATATTTGGATACCGATTTTAAAGTGCAGAGAGTATTATACGGTCGAGCATGCTCGACTGTACTTTTCATCCTTGTTTTAATATGGAAACTCGATTGTAATTTAACTCAGTATTTGATACCAATGACATAATATTTCATTATAACCCTGTGTGTAGAACTAGTAAAAACTTTTCCTACACTTTACAAATGATAAAATACTAGTATCTCAGTATAATAATTAGTTGTAGATTGACTTTACAATAATAACATATTAGAAATAGAAATGTAAGTTATGATCTTGTTTTTGTTTGGAATCACTGTCGACCATAAGGACGAAATCAGAACATCAACAGAACATCAGAACACATAATACTTACGCTGGGCAATGTGTAAAGCTGCAGATTACATCCTACATACATACAGCTGCGAAAAATAGAATAGCACCACGTTTTGAAGCAAAGTTCCAGCGGTAGTCTCATATAAGTTAAGAAGTCAATAGACTGGGCTAGACACAGTATCGTTTAAAACTTCAGAAACCACTCAACTACATAAACAAATAAGAATTTTATTAAAAACTATTATCATTAGACCCCGTACTCTAAAAAAGAGTACAGGAGTCTATTAATTTAGTCAGAAATGTGCGTAACAGGCTGAAGGAGGCGTGGCAGATCCCATAAAGTATATATATTCTTGATCAGCATCAATAGCAGAGTCAATATACCCATGTCCGTCTGTCCGTATGAACACCTGGATATTTTAAAATACAAAAGCTAGAAGCACCAGATTTAGAATGAAAGTCCGTTATTATGTCAGGCAGATCAAGTTTATTTCAGATTGTTGCCACACCCCGTACCGCCGCGCAATGAGCAAAAAACAGACACACCTCGGAAAAATGTATGTTTTATGGCACTTAGGAGGTCCAGGTGTGCAGGTTCCTAGAGACAGACTTAATGCAATGCCATTTAAAATTTTGAGCTGCCACGCCCTCTTTTCTCATAAGAACTAAAAAACCTTTAAACTTCAATGCCGTTTTTAAGGCATTTGTCCATATAGTACAGTGTTGTAATTTAACATTCGTTTGGAGACATATCATATCAAACTATCCTAAAACTTTCGTATAAATCCTACTTTGAACAAGTGAGCTACCACGTTACAAAGTTTATAATATGTAACTGCAACACTAACACTTTCCTTTTATTTTCTTGCAATTATAAAATTTTAATATGTTGCCGAACTTTACCTAACACTTTTTAACTTCTGCTTTACAAGTTGAAAACATACATAAGTCCTGTTACATTTAAATTGAACTGATAACACTTGCAACTTATCGAGAGTAAGAAATGGGACTGCCTAGCAACAGAAAAAAATCATGTTACAATCCACCGCATTATTATTTGGCGATTGCTATGCAATTTATTATTGTTTTGAGAATTAATCAAATTTGAACATATGGATGAGTAACTTTCGACTCTTCTTTAAATCGCGCATTAAAGAAATCCTTTTTTGATCATCAAAACAACTGAAAATGATTTTCTCTCCAAAAAATCGCCCAAATGCTGGGTGGGTTCAGTCTAATATTAAGTTGCATCGTATTTAGTGGATACTACGGCTTCGAAGTGCTTGGACAAGGTTCAATGAAATTTGTATACTCTCTGCTAAAGTATGTTGGGGCGTGTCAGACCCCATGAAGTGTATATATTCTTGATCAGCATCACAAGCCGAGTCGATATAGCCATGTCCGTCTGTCCGTATCAACAAACAGATTTTAGAGATGGTAAGAGCTATAAGTTCGAGCTTGGTGTCAATGATCGATTTAGTCAGTCAATACAAGAATCTTTTTTTTTTTCGATGCCACGCCTTGTTCGCCCACAATGAGCAATAAACTAGACACACCTCGGAAAAAATCGGTGTTTTCGGCAAATATCTCAGTAACTATGGCACCTAGGATCACCATGGAGCGCATGGAGCGTTCCCAGCGACAGCGTAAATGCATTGGCATTTAAAACATCACTTACAGATTTATGTGTGATTATGCTTAGAATTTTTTTGTTTTAACGTGTATTAATGCAAGTACTATACATTATTATATCTCGATACCGATTTTAATAATTTAACCGGGAAAAAATGCAGAGAGTATTATACGGTTGGGCGTGCGCGACTGTAGTTTTCTTTCTTGTTTTTTATCGTTTTATCAGTCTCTTTACTTCATGACCTCTTGCAGCCCCACCAAATCTATTAAATGTTAGTTGGCTGAGAAGTTCCTTTACCTCTTTTGCAAATTGTAAAAAGCTATGGCCACCTCACCAAAAACAATGTTCAAATGACTATGACTTCGCAACGACTAAAGCTATCGTGACCAAATTCACACATTATGTATATAGTCCGAATATAACTATCCTCACCGGACAAATCTGTCAAAAATTGAATATTTCTATTGAAAAATGAACACTAGGAGGAGTAAGGAGTTTTTTTTCAGTCGGCTTGCTCGACTGTTGCCTTTCTTACTTGTTAGATACGTTACTCATAGTTTTGTGGCTACATCCAAATTTGCACATGATGAGCGTGTCAAGTGCGTACACGTATTGACCAAGTTTGATCCAAATCGGACACCTATATCTATAGAATTTTTTCTTTAGAATCGGTCGATAATATGGTCAACTATAAATATGATTTTGTATGAAAAATTTTTCGTTGTCCAATCAATCAAATTAAACTCACACAGATTACCTTTGTCAATAATATATACATACGGATCAAGTTTCTTTTATCCAATCGGGCGACTATATAGTATAGCTGTTTTAGGTCTTCAATTCGCTTAGATTACAAATTAGTAATGATTGCGTGGGCCATGCTATCTTAATCAAACTCTGCTCGTCACTTTAATAATTGCACTTTTATTAATATCATATCCCAATTTAATAGCAAATTAAAACTGAGTAAAGGGTATCCAATGTTGCAAAGGGCCTATTGGATTTTTTTTTTTTTTTTAATTTATATTGTTTTATTTGCAAGTTTTTATCCGGTGTACTGTTACTAAGTAGCAACTCTTACCGTGTCATGTCTTGTGTCTTGAATTCAAATAAAAGTGTAATTACTGTACGTATAGATAAGTCTAGATTAATTCATGATCTTTAATATATCTGTGATCTATTTACGCTATTTTCGAAGGGTCCAAATCCTTTTTTCAGTTAAGAATCAGACTCGCCCCTTCTTTTATGGATCAATTTTTTGGGATAAATATCGGTTATGTAGTTCTGTCACGTTCAATTTGTTTTTGTGAATTTTTTTGGATCGTCATAATGAAGTAAACAATAAATTTTTCAAATATGTAAATAAAATAAATATTGGCAAACTTACCAAAAAGTTAATGTTTGGTTTGTAAGTGAAGGCACCAAGCAATGCATAACAAATAGATTTTGATTAAAATTTTAACCTCAGATTTAATTTTTCTGATTATCATAAAAGGTATCGGTGTGGTGCTATTTTTTTTTCGCATCTAAGTATATTGTGTGTAATAATCGTGCTAGTGATAGGATTTAGGGAATAGGTGAGTTAAAATCAAACGTCACGTTTATTTTTGCGTTTTATTATTCATTATTGAGCTGAGGAAAATGATGCAAATGATACATTAAGCAAACTCAACCCATTACTGTATAAGGAGTTTACGTATTCAATTTATGACCCTAGCTATTATAATTTATGAGACCAATTCGTTTTTTTTCACAAACGAATTGATGTAAACATTAAAACTTGCATTAATTTTCAAAAAACATTGACAATTGGAAACAGCATGGAACTACCGGCAAAGTAGGACACCAAGAACAACCTTTGTAATACTTAAAAAGTCTAATATTGAAAGGATAAAATAGCAGTGAAATCGGATATCAGCTTTAAGAACGCCGGCTTCAAAAATATGAGTGCCATCAGAATCCTTCGTTATAAACATATATATACTGACTGTTAAAGTACTTGTGGCTGTGGATTGCTGAAATAGATAATTCCACCCATTACAAACAAATTGAAAGCGGCGCAGTTGTCAGGATACTGAATCAGGTGCGTAATTATCTATAATTTCTTTTAGTTAGTATAGATCTTTTAGTATTGATACTGACTAACAATGTATGGAGCTTGTCGGCTACTGCCTATGCATATATAAGTGTAGAAATTTGAACAAAAAACAAGAAAGAATGCTATAGTCGCCTCGCGACTTTAGGATACCCGTTATTCAGTTTCAATATGTTATTAACAATGGTGATCGATAAGATAGCTTGGCAAACAGAACATTTTCATACAAATTCATGTTTAGAGCATATTTTCGACCGATCGTTCCTATGGGAGCTATACGATATAGTAGTCCGATTTGGATCAAACTTGGTCAGTATGTATATATTGATGGCAATTATATTCTTTTGATAAATATAGCTTGGTCATCGAAAAAGTTTCTCCTACAAATTCATGTTTAGAGCATATTTCGACCGATCGTTCCTATGGGGGCTATACGATATAGTACTCAGATTTGGATCAAACTTGGTCAGTATATATATATTACTGGCAGATGTATTCTGTGTGAGTTTGATTAATAAAGCTTAGATAACGCAAAAGTTTTTTATACTATTTCATATTTGGAGCGGATTTTTTACCGATCGGTCCTATGGGAGCTATACGATATAGTTGTCCGATTTGTATCGTACTTGGCCAGTACATCTACTTCCTAGACATGTACTTCCCGTGTAAATTTGGTAGATACCATAGCTAACAAAAAAGTTTTCTATACTAAAACATTCTAGTTTTACCTGTGCCATTAACTTTATATGAAGATAGAACGCCCTAATGTGGGCGTGTCAAAAAACAAAAACAAACTTGTACTGCTTGGGTATTGTACCTTTCATTTGCGACCCCTATCATCTTTCTAGCTCTCATAGTCTCTGAGATCCTTTTGTTCATACTATATCGTATAGCCCCCATAGGACGATTGGTCGAAAATATGCTTTAAACATGAATTTTTATGAAAATATTCTGTTTGCCAAGCTATCTTATCTATCACCATTGCTAATAACATATTGGAATTGAGTAACGGGTATCCTAAGTCGCGAGGCGACTATAGCATTCTATCTTGTTTTTGTTAAGAATGTTTATGTTCACAACAAGTTCGATCCAAATCAGTCAGCTGTTTATATACATTTTTATACTCTCTGCATGTGTATATTGGGTTTGTGCAAAAGTATGTAACAGGGAGGAGGAGGCGTGGCAGACCCCATAAAGTAAATATATTCATGATCAACATCACAAGATTATCCGTATGAACAAACAGATTTCAGGTATGGTAAGAGCTACAAGCTCTATAGTAGATTGGTCTCAATCGACGGCATATTTAGTCAGTCAATACAGTAATCTTTTTTTTTCGATGCCACGTCCCATTTCCCCACAATGAACAAAAAGTTGGACACATCTCGGAAATAATCGCTGTTTTCAGCAAATATCTCAGTAACTATGGCAGCTAGGTTCACCGATTTCGGTACTGAGGTTCCTAGCGACGGCATAAATACACTGCCATTTTTAATTATACTCTCTGCAAAAGTATATTGGGTTTGTGCAAAAGTATGTAACAGGCAGAAGGAGGCGTGGCAGACCCCATAAAGTATATATATTCTTGATCAGCATCACAAGCCGAGTCGATATAGCCATGCCCGTCTGTCCGTCTGACCGTCTGTCCGTATGAACAAACAGATTTCAGAGATGGTAAGAGCTACAAGTTCAAGCTTGGTGTCAATCGATCACATATTTAGTCAGTCAATGCAATAATACACTCGCCCACAATAAGCAAAAAACTAGACACACCTCGGAAAAATCGGTGTTTTCGGCGAATATCTCTGTAGCTATGGCACCTAGGATCACCAATTTTGGTAAGGTTCCTAGCGATAGCGTAAATGCATTGGCATTTAAAAATTTGGACTGCCTTTTTCCCACAATACATAAAAATAACTCTCAACTTTCGTTCCGCCTACAGGCATTTGTTCATATAGTACAGCATTGTTATTGTATAATTCGACTCGAGGCTAACTATATCAAACTATTCTTGAAAGGTGCATTAAAATCGGACTTTAAACAAGAAAACTAGAAGCGTTACAATATTGATAATTGAACGCAATATCACTAATGAGTGCAATCGAAACAGAAACATTTTCATCGTTTCGTTTCCGCTGCCTATAAGGCGGCAGCGCTGCCCGCAGTCGCTGGCGCGCCGAATACACATATACATACATGTATGAACACATATAATGTCAAACGTATGTATGTGATGTATGTGTGATTATGCTTAGATTGTTTTTGTTTCAATGTGTTTTAATGCAAATACTACCCCTTATAATATCTCGATACCGATTTTAATAATTTAATCGGGATTAAAATGCAGAGAGTATTATACGGTCGGGCGTTCTCGACTGTACTTTTCTTTCTTGTTTTGGATTGCCACGTCCCCTTTTCTCACAAATAACAAAATAATTTTCAAACTATAATGTCATTTTTAAGGCATTTGTTCATATAGTAAAGTATTGTAATTGTAACATTCGTGTGGAGATTAACTATATCAAACTATCCTATAATCGGACTATAAACAAGAAAACTAGAAGCATTACATTATTGATAATTGAACGCAATATTAACGTATGGGTGCAAGCGAGACAGAAACATACAAGCATTCATACATGTTCGAACGTTTTCGCTGCTTGTGTGGCGGCAGAGCTGCCGGCAGACGATGGCCGCGCCGAATACACACATACATACATAAATGCATCATATATTGTCATTCGTATGTGTATTCGCATACAGACAAACCTATGTATGTTTGATTATGCTTAGATTGTTTTTGTTTCAACGTGTTTTTATGCAAGTGCTACCCATTGCAAAATCTCTAGACCATTTTAAATAGTTTAATCGGGAAAAAAATGCAGAGAGTAGTTTACGGTCGGGCGTGCTCGACTGTACTTTTCTTTTCTGTTTAAATTACTGTTCCTGTACCTGGCGTACAATGTTCCACGCCAATTAAAAGCTCCTCCACAAAGCCCTGATTTGAACCCACATGTGGAATAGGTTTAAGCAAAATATAGGATATATATATAATAGATATATAATAGATATAAAAGATATATAATATATATAATAGAAAACACAATGTAAACACAAAAGTTCATCTAAAGGAGGTACTCCTAGAAGAATGGGTCAAAATAGAGCCAAATTTTGCTAACAAGCTAGTTCAGTCAATGCCAGACCGCCTTAAGCAGTTTTTAAAAATAAGGGCTACCCAACAAAATATTTAATTTAGTAAATAATGGTAAGTATGGTTAAAAATATGTGTTATTATACTAAGTGTACAAAGACATTTTTGGTGCCATTTTTAGACCCTTGCAGAGGTTATATTGTTTTTGAAGGAGGCGTTTCCTACCACATAAAGTATATATATTCTTGATCAGCATCAACAGTCGAGTCGATATAGCCATGTCCGTCTGTCCGTCTGTGTCAATGCGAACTAGTATCTCCGTTTTAAAACTATCTTAATGAAACTTGGTACAGATGTGTATTCTCTCTGCACGCAGATCATTTGTAAAAATCGCACAGATCGGACCACTATATCACTATCCCAAATTCACGCGATATGAATTTTTAATAGTTCTTTGACTGTTGACCAAGTTGATCCAAATCGGACTACTATATCTAATAGCTCTCATAGGAACAATCGGTTAAAATGCTTAGTATGAAAATTTTCGGTGTCTATTTCTGTTGATCAAATTTAATTTAAATCGGACTTATATATCATATAGCTACCAAAGTAATAACTGGTGATTCAAAC
This sequence comes from Drosophila dunni, assembly GCA_018152125.1. NCBI lineage: Eukaryota > Metazoa > Arthropoda > Insecta > Diptera > Drosophilidae > Drosophila > Drosophila dunni. Next base: position 118,371 of record JAECXC010001386.1, on the reverse strand, counting down.
CAAATTAACGCAATATGCATGACTTCAAGGGTAGTACTTGCATTAAAACGCGTTGAAACAAAATCAATCTAAGCAAAATCAAACATACATCTGTTTGTTTGTATGCCAATACACATATGATTGACAAAATAAGATGCATATATATATGTGTGTATTCGGAGCGGCCAGCATCAGCGGGTAGAGCTGCCGCCACAAAGGCAGTGAAAACGTTCGAACATGTGCTTGTATGTTTCTGTCTCGCTTGCAATCATTCATTGATATTGCGTTCAGTTATCAATATTGGAGCGCTTCTACTTTTCTTGTTTATAGTCCGATTTCAATTCACCTTTCAGGATAGTTTGATATAGTTAGTCTCCACTCGAATTATAAATCAGAATGCTGTACTATATGAACAAATTCCCTAAAATCGGAACGAAAGTTGAGAATTATTTTAAATAATTGTGGGAACTGTGCCATAGTTACTGAGATGTTCGCTAAAAACAACGATATTTTCCGAGGTGTGTCCAGTATTTTATCATTGTGGGCGAATGGGGCGTGGCATCGAAAAACAAAAAAATTCATGTATTGACTGGCTAAATATACAGTCGATTTAGATCAAGCTCGATCTTGTAGCTCTTACCATCTCTGAAATCTGTTTGTTCATACGGACAGACACACGGACGGACAGACGGGCATGGCTATATCGACTCGGCTTGTGATGCTGATCAAGAATATATATACTTTATGGGGTCTGCCACGCCTCTTTCTGCCTGTTACATACTTTGCACAAAACCAATATACTCTTGCAGAGAGTATAAAAACAAAAAAGAATGCTATAGTCGCCTTGCGACTTTAGGATACCCTGCCTGTTATATATTTGAAGAACTTTAAATAAACAAGATAGAATGCTATAGTCGCCTTTAATTAAGAATGGGGTAAGATATTAATATTAGTGTAATCGTTTTGGTGATGGAACTTAGTGCATGGGCTGTTCGTTAACTTGTTTGTTAACTACTCCCCCTTTCTTGAAAGAATTTCTGCAACTTGATTGAAGCAACCAACATTGGCCGTCTACGATGAGGCAACCAGACCTTGGGAAATCCGCTAAATGTGCAGTCTTCGCGAAGCTCCCGAATGGCTTGTAAGTTGTGTTCATTCATTCGTCGATGCAGAGGTATGCTCAGCACATGATTGTGTCCCGTGATGTTTGACTTTTTCGGGGCCAATATCGATACATTTCTTGAGACAATAAAAAATAAAAACCAAACGCTCTCTTTGAAAGATTTGGTGTTCTCATTCGAGACTCTCATGTTAGCGCCGCAAATTAATTGGAATACTATGTCAATGTGTCTGACATGCTCGCTTTCAGAAAATATTATCAAGTCATCAAAATAGACGTAGCATATTTTACCGATTTGTTTTCTTAAAACATTGCCGTTTGAAAAATACTTCCGCATTTGAAAATTTGTTAAGCCTCTTTGGCTGTTTATCTCCAAGAGACGTATTCTTCTGGTTACCACTAAAATTCAGCACTGATTTTGCAACGTCTAGCCTAACCTCTCATTTAATATTGGGGTCGATCGTTACATTGAGGCGTTTCTATTTTAAGCGAGCTCACTGGATTTCCTAATGAGTGAATTTCGGCTTGCATTTGATTTAAGATTTGATGTTGCTATGTGACTGCTCTGCCGACAGCATAAGAACTTATATTGCTTCGAGGTCCATTTCTGTTTGGTTAGATGTGCGGTCTGCAAAACCTATATCATTTTCTTCGTCACTTTACTTTAGTTCAAATTAATTAATTAAACTCATTTAAAATTTTCGATGTAGTTTTCTATTGTTGCTGAACAGTCACATATGTACATGATCTTATGGTGTGAATTCTTAATTTTTAATCCCGTTTAATATTTAATCCCAGTTATTAAGATCGTCCAGTCCAGTGTTCCTCTTCGGATTATATCCTAGGCCAGATCTGTGGTTAGTTATGTAGATTGTGATGGAATACTTTTAAGTACTCGAATTACTGGCCTTGTGGCTCAGCAATGCAATAATTGATCAAGGTTTTATCGGCAGCGCCGGAGTTTATTAACAAGCATTTGCGTATGCTTTACGAACCAAACAGATTTTGAGAAAATAATGGATATAAGTCTAAAGCTAAGAATATAAATGGAAATTAAATTTAAACACATAAATGGTTATACTCGCGACTCATGACCGCCGAGCTAAGTTAGCTTATTTACGTTGACGTTCCGCTATTTCGACATAGTAACGAAAGCTGTCAATGTCCTCAAGGTCGTTCTGCAAACGCTGCAGACGTTTGGGCAGCGCATTGAAATCTGACGATATGGATGAAGAAGTTGCATAAAATATTTGACCTTTTTGTTTCATCTTGTGTTCCAAGTATGTTTAAAAAACCTATTTCGCTTACACGTGAATTAACACGGTTAAGAAACGTTAAATCTAAATTTTATAAGAAATTCGGGGAAACTGGCTCTTCCCCGGATCTTTCACGTTATGTAATTGCTCAATCTGATTTCTCTGCATTGAACAGCCTATCAGAATTACCTTAGAAGCTGTGGTCAGCAGTTTCATAGTAATTTTAAACTTTTTTGTAACTTCGTTAATTCGAAGCGCAAATCATCAACACTTCCTTCCTCAATGGTGTTTGAAAATAAGACTGCTAACTCTGATCAGGCTATAGCCGATTTATTTGCTGATTTTTTCCAACCAACTTATTGTATTCATCAAATTAATCTTAATTTGCCTAATCCCAACCGTGTAAATGGCTCTTACTCCTCGATCTTCCGTCCCTTATTAATCGCAGGAAAGTTCTTGGAGTTATTTTTCTTCATAAACTTATAATTGGCGATATCTGCTCCCCATCCCTCTTAGAACGCCTTAATTTTAACATTCCAACCAGGGCAACCAGGTACTACATCCCTTTATTTCTTCCTACATGCACTACTGACTACGCTTTGCACAATCGTTTTCGGCTACTATGCGCTAATTACAATCAATACTATAGAATAATTGATACATCTCTCTCTCTTTTCCAACTTAAAGCTTCACTTTTTAGCCAACTCCGTTAAATTTCGGATTTCCATGGGCAGTATGTTTGGAATCCCTTCCATTCATGTGTCCCTTTAAATCAGAGATCTTTCGTATTAGTTTCGGCACACATTTTTATTGATCTGATTGGGTTTTTCTGGGTTTTTCCCAATCCTCGCAACAAATGTTGGATCAATTTCAGTACTTTTTATCCACAGATTAACTATTAACTATTAATTAATGTATCAATCTAAATTACTAAATTTTTTTAAGCCTTTTCAGTTAAAATAAATTTTTACCTTGTAAAAATTATTAATATTAACTTTAATTATATTTATAAACTTATTTTTGATTAATACTCGCGACTGATCTTAGTCTGCGTTAATAAATAAAATAAAAAATAAAAAAAATTAATGCTTTTAATTGTAATTCGCTTTTGAGTGATCTAAACGTGTCCTTTCCCCGGGCCCGGATGGAGTTCCTGGTTGCGTGCTCGGAAACTGTGCCGACGGCCTCTTGAAACCTTTGTACAACTTATTTCAATTGTCTGTTATGTCGTGCTGCTTTCCTTACATTTGGAAAGCATCTTTTATTATTCCCCTTCATAAAAATGGATGCAACTCTAACAATTGTACTATAAGTTGTCTGCAATACCTTAATCTTTTGAGAAATTAATAACTTCTCAATTGCATCATCTTTGTAAATCTATTGTTTCACCTTGACAGCATGGATTTATGAAATGTAAATGTACTACCACTAACTTATTAGAATTTACTTCCATTGGAATACAGGGGTTTCAAAATGAATTGCAAACACATGTCATTTAAAATGATTTTAGCAAGGCTTTAGTGACTGTTAATCATTCTCTTTTACTACATAAACTTAATTTGCTTGGATTTTCAGATAAATTAATTCTTTAGATTCCTAACTTTTTATGTTCTAGAACTTAAAAAGTTAATTTTAATGGCACATATTAAAGTTTGTCAAAATGGACCTAACTGAATTTAAAGATCTTTCGTAATAAATGGTATGAATATTGGAAAAGAGGTTTACAAGTTGCAAAAGTGGGGTTTTGATATCAACAATAGCTCTTGAGCAAATTGGCTGGGTCACTGCAAATTTAGAGAATTTTATCGACACATGTGGGAAAGTATTTTTGATCTGTAGAAAATACATCGACATGTAATCGTTCTCCTACAAAGGTGCGAATGGGTGTTTCGCATAACTCGCAAATAACTGTCGACCGTTTCTCGTTGTCTGCAAATAAGTGTCTTTTTCTGACTCTAAGAAAAAAATCAGCAAGCAAGCAATTTATCGGTTCTTAAACGAGCTCGCTCGCGCTCGGAGCGAACCCGTTTTTTATACCCTTGTAGAGGGTATATATTTTTTTTGTCACGAAGTTTGTAACGCATTGAAGGAGACGTTTCCGACCACATAAAGTATATATATTCTTTATCAGCATCAACAGCCGAGTCGATATAGACATGTCCGTCTGTCCGTCTGTTTCTATGCGAACTAGTCTCTCAGTTTTAAAGCTATCTTAATGAAACTTGGTACAGATTTTTTTTTTCTCTGCACGCAGGTCATTTGTAAAAATCGGACAGATCGGACCACTATATCATATAGCCCCCATAGGAACAATCGGTCGAAATGAATGCAAATGTATGAACATTTTCGTTGTCTATTGACCGATTTCAACCAAATTCACGCGATATGCATTTATAATCGTTCTCCGACTGTTGACCAAATTTCGTCCAAATCGGACAACTCCATCATATAGCTCTTATAGGAACAATCGGTGGAAATGCTTAGTATCACAATTTTCGGTGTCTATTGACCGATTTCAACGAAATTCACAAAGAACCAAATTCTAATAGTGTCCCATCTGTTGACCAAATATCAGTCCAATCGGGCTACTATATCATATAGCTCATATAGGATCAATCGGTAGAAATGCTCAGTATGAATTTTCGGTGTCTAATGACCGATTTCAACGAATTTCACAGAGAATCAATTTCTAATCGTGTCCCATCTGCTGACCAAAATTCATTCGAATCGGACTTCTATATCTTATAGATACCATAGAAATAATTGGTGATTGAAACCAAATTAACGAAATATTCATGACTGCAAGGGTATTTAATCTTCGGCGAGCCGAAGATAACCGTTTTTTCTTCTTTCTATTCAGTTTTGTTCTGGTTGTTCCAAGACCGTTTCGTCGTGTTCAGTGCAAAAAGGCTTTTTCATATGTATTGGTATATATTTACACGCATAGGCAAGCAAATCGGTAAGCGTCTGTTTTGCAGACGTAATATATTAATTGCGATCGTGAATGTGTAAAATGGGAAGAGACTTAAATTAAAAAGTGCACCAAAACTGTTTCGTTAACTTAATATAGTTTTAAATGAAATGAAAATAAATTTAAATTGATTTGTTAAACAAATTATATTATTTCTTCTTCACAAAAACGAACATAAATTTGATGAACGTTTGCTTTGAGTTTTTCTGTCAATCGGTCTTTTGCTGAGTCTCATTGTGCGAGAGTTTCTCGTTCCGTTCATTACGCACTGCTCATTGAAATAGCGTCATACAAAGAGCTTAACGTAAAGGGCTCAACAGAAAACATAAATGAAGACAGAAAAAGTCTCTTGCTCAGAGCGAGAGCGAGAGAGTATGAACTTTTACGGTTGTGCTCGCAACGAGAGCGCAAGAAGAAAAACGGTCGGCAGTTATTTGCCAGCTATGGTATTTTGCCTAACATTTGTTTTTTAGGATGTCGGTTATACTTGGCCCCAGAGCATGTTTCACAGTTTGCGAAAAATTCTTCTGCAAGTTTTGTCATGCTATGAAAAAAATAATCGCAGATTATTTGCGTAACAGTTTGCTGTGCCACTCGGTGAGCTCTTTTGTGCTCGCATAGAGTATTAAAAAGTTGTTGACTGGAAAAGTTCAATTAGGCTGTGTTGGATAAAAGCAAGGATTGGTAACTCGCAATGAATTCCATTGACAATTTCTGCGTTTACTACATCTTGAATTGTTTGCAGATGGGTGCTACCATCTAAGATTCCTATAATGTGTCTCGTTCTGTTCTGAAATAGTAAGAACGTTTTTAATGAAGGCGCATCAGATAGTTCAATTAATATCTTGTTCCTAGAGCAGTTTACTGGTTTGTCGTTGGTCTCAATAGTGTATGTAAGGGACTTTTCGCTGTGGATCGTAGCGAGATCCGAACACTGAGAGTCCGAGTCCAAGGCATTCACGTTTTGCCGTGACTATGCATCTGCCACATAGGTCACCTTGCCGGGTTTGTACGTCAGTTTAGCGTTATGTTCATCAATAAAAGCTTTCAAGCACTATGTTTTGGCGTTTGTATTGCAATCAGACACCGCAAAGGTCAAGGGCTGATGGTCGGTAAATATGTTTAGGTCTCTAACTCCGTACAGTTAGTTCCCAAACTATTGTTAACAGTTTCGCAATGTTCTTGAAATCATTGTTATCGGGCGGCCTTCTTGATCAATAACGGCGCCAAGGCCATGTGCCAAACCGTCAGTTGTTAAGTCCAAGTTCTTTTTGAAATCCGGGTATCTTTATTTTACATCCTCAGACATGAGAATGTTTTTCAGTCTACCGAAAGTTTGCACCTGTTTAGCTGATCAGTCAATTTTGACCTTTCTTGACTGATAAGCGCTCACCTTACCGTTCTCCTTTCGAGAGTTCGGTTAACGGTTTTGCTATTGCGGCGTAATTCTTTGTGAAACACCGATAATAGATGGATAACCCTAGGAACGACCTAAGATCAAACAAGGTTGTAGGTGGCTTGAAGTTTGAAATCGCCTGTACTTTTTCGGGAGATGTTTTAACACCGCCTCCAGTTACGACAAAACCGAAATATTCCACGGTTTTCTTAAAAAGTTGCACTTTTCTTGGCACATTTTCATGCCAGCTTAATAAAGACTTTTTAAGACCCAGTCAGTATGTTTGACATTGTCCTCTTTACTTGTAGAGAAAATTATTACGTCGTCAAAATAGACGTAACAAGTTTTCCCAATTTATTCCCTCAACACATCGGCTATAGCTCTTTGAAATATCCTTTGAGCGTTTTTCAAGACGAAAGGGAGTCGGCAGAATTCATATTTGCCATTATTAACGGCAAAGCCGTTTTTTTCTTTGTCTTTTTCCGGCAATTCGATATGGTGGAATCCTAAAAATAATTCTCAACTTTCGTTCCTTTTTTGCCGTTATTAAGGCATTTTTGAAGAGAGTATTAAGAGTATATTGGGTTTGTGCAAAGTATGTAACAGGCAGAAGGAGGCGTGACAGACCCCATAAAGTATATATATTCCTAATCAGCATCACAAGCCGAGTCGATAAAGCCATGACCGTATGTCCGTCTGACTGTCTGTCCGTCCGTATAAACAAACAGATTTCAGAGATGGTAAGAGCTACAAGTTTGAGCTTGGTGTCAATCGATCACATATTTAGTCAGTCAATACAATACAGTCGAAAAAAATTGTCATTCGTATGTGTATTCGCATACAGACAAACAGATGCATGTGTGATTCTGCTTAGATTGTTTTTGTTTCAAAGCGCTTTAACGCAAGTACTACTTATTGCAAAATCTCTAGACCGATTTTCATAATAAAATCGGGAAAAAAATGCAGAGAGTATTATCCGGTCGGGCGTGCTCGACTGTACTTTTCTTTCTTGTTTCATATGGCACGGTATTGCAATTTATAATTTGTATCGAGAATCACTGTATTAAACTATCCTGAAAGGTGCATTGAAATCGGACTATAAACAAGAAAACTAAAAGCGTTACAATATTGATAATTGAATACAATTCAAATTCAAGCACATGTTCGAAAGTTTTAGCTGCCTTTACAGACATATATACAACATATATTGTCAAACGTATGTGTATTCGCATACAAACAAACATATGTATGTTTGATTATGCTTAGACTTGTTTTTGTTTTAACGTGTTTTAATGCAAGTACTACACATTGTAATACCGATTGACATTCCTCAGCGGTCTGTCGCGATGCATCAGTTTACATTTGTATCAACAACTTTTGTTGAATGACGCAACTTTGTTACACACGCATCCGGTTGCCGTAATTCAGCTACTTTGTGTTAACCTATATATTTTTAACAGTCAGCGGAATGCGCATGCAAGGGTAGTACTTATTCTACAAAGTTATAGCGCGAGGGTTACTTGTTAACTACCCCCCACTATGTTCGTGGCCGGCCTCGGTTACATTGTACTTATTGATGGTTTCCTGAAATATTTTTGATGCTTGTCTGCGCTGGTAGAGGTGATAGCTCACGATGATGCAGCTGAGGGCGACGCTCAAGATTATACCGCTGATGAGCCATTTAGCTTGGGATCCAGATGACTCCAGTTACTCTTTAAACTCACTGATGACTTGTAAGTTGTGGTCGTTCATCCGATGGAGTTGCGGTAAGCTAAGCACTGGGTCATGGCTCATGATGTTGAGAAGACCCTGCTACGGCTGGACTCTTTTTTAACGTCTCACGTTGGTTGATGATTCTCGTCCCGTTGATTATAGCGGAGCGCTCAAAGGTGATGAGATACGTGCCATTGATGTTGATTTCTGGCCCTTCATCAGAGCTTACTTTCGCCGAGTTTTCATTGATGATGATTACGCCGTCGTCTACTTCGGTGATGGGTCTGAGGTTGCTGGGTTGAGACCGGCAGTTCGCGGGCTTCCGGCATGTAAGGCTCGAGCGCACGTTTCGCCTTTTGCTCTCTTATAGACCGCGCCAAAATTGGTTGTAGTACAATCCGAGGTCGCCAGGATGTCACCGTCACAGTCAGCTACGATGTTATCTTGGAGCTGTAGTATGATGTGGTGATGCGGTACGGGATAGACAGTTATCTTATTACAGACGGACTTGATGCTAGGATATGCAATTAGTACATGGACGATGTTTTCGGACTGGAGGTCTTTTATGGAAGAAGCTTCCATCAGGCTAACTATGGGGACTTCTGGAGGGTGTTCATGAAGTAATGATTCCAAGTCATTGTGATTAAAAATTGTGGGATTTACAATGCCTGATTTAGCAAGAGTGATCGTGAGAATTAAATTTTGTATTGATGTGGTAATCATTCCTCGCCAAGAGTGCCTCATACAAATGTGGCGAGTCTACGAAGTCGGCTTTTCTAGCCTTTATAATTTCGTTCACGGTAAAAGTTAATTGATTAATTTGTTTTTATGTTTCAGAATTTATAACTATTTGCCTGTTATTCAAGTCAATCAGTTTTGATTCGGTTTATCTAACCCTGCTTCTTCCCATGCGTCTGGCGTTCCTGCAATTACTTTTAATGCTGTGCCTAGGAAGTCTAAGCACCTAGCCATTCTATGATGTATCTTTACCACGGACAACAAGCTTCTAATATTATTATATCTAAATCAACACTTAGAAGCTTTCGCATATGCGACTGCGGAAATAAGTCGGACAATTTTGCGGTTTCATCTACTATGTTGGTCAATTCTGTCAGGTTGCTAGAATGTCTAATAAAACTTTGTTGTTCCCAAATAAGTACGTTCCCGTCTAGTATGGGAATGTAATTTGAGCGCGAGTAATCGGTGATCCGGGAGTTCGCTACCACTAGCAAGGATAAAAGCGTAAGCGTAAGCCTGTAAAGAGCAAGCAATGCGAAAAATAAACTATTGTGTCTTAGTGCCTATCCTTAGTTACTATTTGAGGTTGTCTTTATGGACCACCCTCTCTTTAATGAGAACTGTGGTTCCCAAGTCTACTTCTACCTTTTCTTCTGAGCATAACGGCGTTAGTTTGTTTCCAAGTCTCTTGTTGTTTTTTAGAAACACCGTTTCGCCTACCTCAAAAACTCTGTTCTGTCTGTCTGGATTGCATCTGTCGAGTACGGCTTGTTGTGCCTTTTGAATTCTTTTCTTGACAGATAATCTATCTTCTGTTTAAGTGGCATCTATGATGTCAATCGCTGGCTTTTCTATCTAACCTCAGGCTTCTGGCTATGTCCGCCAGGGTACTGTGGAACCGCTCTACTTGTCCGTTTGAACTGCTGTGAAGCGGTGGTGCATTTATAATGTCTATATTGTAGCTGTTTTTCAGGAATGATGTGATCATTTCTGAGTTGAATGCTGCTTCATTGTCACAGTAGAGTGTTTTGATTTCAGGAAAAGTGTTTATTAGCTGGATAATGGGTGTTTTTACATCTATTGCTGCTCGAGACGGTAGTGGTTGTACGACGGCAAACTTTGAAAACTTATCAATGCAAGTTAGAAATTGTTTTTTGTCGGTGGCAAAAATGTCGATGTGCAATATTTCGCCTGCGTATGAAGGGATTGGAGTGGCACCCAATTCCTGTTTTTGCGGGTGTCTATCGTATTTGGATTTTGCAAACTTTGCAATTTGCAACGACTTCCTTGGCTAGGTTGGACATTTTGGGAAAATAAAAGTCACGAAGGACTTGTTTAATATTTTCCTGTGCCGCTCTATGCTCTCGGTTATGTTCTGTCAATATTATTTCTATCTGTTCATTTCTATCAGTAATGTCGAGCACATAGTTCTTGCAGTGCCAAAACTAGAATAGGCTGGAAGCTGGCTAGCGTCGGAAAGTCGCAGTGAAAGGCATTTACTGTGTCTATAACAAAGAGAGGTTTTATTGTTTCAATTAATGAATCTTTGTCAGTGAAGCTGACCAGGTGGCGAATCTTTTGGCCAAAAAGTATCTTTTTACGTTGTAATAGGAAACACGCTTCTTCTAAGATAATCTGGGTTTTGAAACAATTTACTGCTTTGTCAGTCGTTTCGACCGTGTAGGTCAGAGAGAGAGTTCGCTGTGAATCGTTGCAGCGTCCGATTAAAGTTCATTTTGTAAGGCGTTTATGTTTTGCTTAGAAAGGGCGTCAGTCACAAAGTTCTCTTTCCCTGGTTTGTAAAGTACCGTCGCGTTGTGTTCGTCTATAAAGGCTTTCCACCTTTTGATCTTGGCTTTAGTATTTTTCTCGGAAACTGTGAATGTCAAAGGCTGATGGTCCGTGAAAATTTTTATATCTTGGGCACCATATAGGTAGTTACGCAGTTTACGTAACGCCCATACGATGGCTAACAATTCTCTCTCGTTGGTCGCGTAGTGTGTTTCGCTAGTTTTGAGAGTTCTTGAAATCATGGTTATTGGTCTGTCCCCTTGCGAAAGGACAGCTCCAACGCCACTCATTGATGCATCCGTGGTTAGGTCGAATGATTGACCGAAATCTGGATACACAAGGCAGACATCTTCTGATGCCAGAATGTTGCGTAATTTTTGAAAGGCGTTACGTTGGGTTTCATTGAAGTTTACCTCAACTTTCCTGGACATGTGCTTACTAACTTTGCCATTTTCTCCCTTGAGTATATTTGTTAGGGATGCAAAATCTTTTATGAAGACCATATAGTAGCTGGCCAGGCCGAGGAAAGACCTAAGGCTGTAGAGGCTCTTTGGTTCAATATACTCTTGGGTGGTTTTGACTTTTTCGGGGTCAGTTTTTATGCCGTGTAGTGACCAAACACGGCATAAAAACTGACCCCGAAAAGCCTAAGAACTCAATGCATTCTTTAAAAAACTGAGTTTTCTCTTGTGACACTCTCATGTTGGCATCACACAGGTTCTTTAGCACTGTGTCGATATGCTTTACATGGTCGATTTCGTTTTCTGAGAAAACTATCACATCGTCTATATATACGTAGCAAGTTTTCCCTATTTGTTCCTTTAGAACTTCGTCTATAGCCCTTTTAAAAATGCTTGACGCATTCTTCAGGCCAAAGGGCAACCGACAAAACTCATATTTGCCGCCATTTATTGAAAATGATGTTTTTTCACGGTCTTGTTCCGCGAGGAAAATTTGATGGTAACCCGACTTCAAGTCCAGGGTTGTAAAAAATTTTGCCTTTCCTAGGTTCGCTAGAATCATAGGGATGCGAGGCATTGGGTACCGGTCGGCAATAGTTTGCTCGTTTAGCTTTCTAAAGTCGATCACAAGGCGTTTGTTTTTGTCGCCGTTGCTGTCGGTCCCTTTTTTGTCGACAACCCGGACTGGGCTGTTGTACGGTGACCTTGATGGTCTTTGAGTAAACATTCAATTTCTTTGTTTACAAAGTCAGATACACCCATTGGCAGGGGGTACCACTTAGAGTATATTGGTTCGCTGTCTCCAGTTCTAACGGTGGCAACAATAGAGGTATTGAAAGGTAACGCCTCGTTAGAGGTCGAGAACGCTTTTTTCCTCTTTAGGACCGTGCCTCTGAATTCCTTTTTTACCGATTTTGGTACAACTATGTCGTTCACAATGGCGAAATTGACATTAGAACACTCATAGAATCCTAACTTTTCTTGTTTGTCTAGGTATTTCAAGGTGTTATCCTGAAGGTCTAACGTGACTCCCGCCTGCGTTAGCAGGTCGAAGCCTATAATTGCGTCGAACAAGGTGAGTGTGTCTAACAGGAAAAAAGGGGATGTCTGCTCAAAAATCTTGACCAGACATTTATTTTTAACTTTACTGGAGCCGTGGATCGAGCTCACAGTGAAGGGCTTATCGGCTGGTGTAACTACTTTTAGCTCCTTTACGGTCCTGATATAGTTTTTAGCCGCCCCGGTATCTATCAAAATGTTTGAGGTTCTCCCAGCCAACTGTCGTTTAATGAACGGCAGCCGGGAGCGTTCCCTAAAAAAATTAAACGAATCATTGAGGTCAATTGTTGATCAATTGAGATCAGTTGTTTTGAGCTATATTGTTAACACGTTGTCGTCTGGCGCTTGTAAAACGCTCTGACGTGTTTGCCCTTTTCTGGGGGTGTGAACCTAAGTTCTGATTATTTCCGAACTCCGTGCGTTGTCTAAACTTGGAAGAATTGTCGACTTCCATTGGCACGGGTGGCTCTTCCTCGCTACCTTTCTTGATCCTTGTTGTCCCTATTATTTTTTCCTTGCTTATTGTATGAGCGGTATTTGTTGCCCTCGCTCCCCTGAGCTCTTTCTTCTAGCGCTCTAGCGTATGATGCAGAAAAGGCGCTACGTTCAATACTAGCTTCGGCCTCCCCGGCTAATGCCAATGCAGACGGTAAGTCTTTTGGCTGACGGTAAGTCTTCGTAGGCATCGGTGGCCGATTGCCTCCATGCTACGTATTCATCTGGTATGCCGTTAAAATCGGGTATCGATTTTATTATGTCAAGTGGTAGGTCACACCTAACGTTTGGGTCTACCGATATCCTTTGGTTTGTTTCTACCTGAGGCACTTCTATTCGCAAGCTATCTAACTGTTGTTGTAGCTGATTTAGTTCCAGTCGATGTCTAGCCTCTTGACGCTGTTAGGCGCTATCTATTAGAGCTTGAATCTATTCTGTATTCATTATTAGGCTGCTTAAGTTTTGTGTCTGATTAACTTCGGGATCTGTATCCCACTCTTCGTCACTAGGGATTTCTGTTTTTATTTGCTTATTTAAATCAAAACGGCTCATTGATTTACGGAACTGCACGGAAACAAATCAATCACTGCTGTGTTTTTACAAGCTTTTTTTTTATTTAATGGCTATCTTGGCAATGATAAACTTGTGTTTGTTTGTTTTTTTTTTATTTTGTCACTATATTCACTGCTGCCAATCACGCTGGTGTATTTGTATTATCAGGTTGTCAAAAAAGTCTTGCGGTATTTCCGCAAGCTTGTCTTTGCAAGCGCGTAGTTCTAGTTGTACTCGTCGCATCGGTTCACGCTAAAGCTTTTTGGAAAACTCTTTTCACGCGCTAACACGTGTTTGATTAATTGTAGTTTGTTTTTAATCGTTCGTGAGTTATAGCGTCGCAAACATGGAGCAAAATAAAGAGAAAATACGGCATATTTTACAGTACTACTACGATAAATGCAAAAATGCATCTCATGCAGCTAATAAAATTTGTGCAGTTTGTGGACCCGATACAGTTTCCTTATCCACCGCACAACGATGGTTTCAACGTTTTCGTTCTGGTGCAGAGGTGATCGAAGATGCGCCACGGTCCGGAAGGTCTGTCGTCGAAAATTGCAATAAAATTGCTGAATTGATCGAAAGAGACCGGCATAGTAGCAGTCGTAGCATCGCCCATGAGCTGGGCATGAGTCATCAAACCGTTATAAACCATTTGAAGAAGCTTGGATTCAAAAAGAAGCTCGATGTATGGGTGCCACACGACTTGACGCAAAAAAAAACATTTTTGCCAGTATGGATGCATGCGAATCGCTTCTGAATCGCAACAAAATCGACCCGTTTTTGAAGCGGATGGTGACTGGCGATAAAAAGTGGGTCACTTACGACAACGTGAAGCGCAAACGGTCGTGGTCGAAAAGCGGTGAAGCTGCCCAGACGGTGTCCAAGCCTGGATTGACGGCCAGGAAGGTTCTTCAGTGTGTTTGGTGGGATTGGCAGGGAATCATCCACTATGAGCTGCTCCCCTATGGCCAAACGCTCAATTCGGACCTGTACTGCCATCAACTGGACCGCTTGAATGCAGCACTCATGCAGAAGAGGCCATCTTTGATCAACAGAGGCCGAATTGTCTTTCATCATGACAACGCCAGGCCACACACATCTTTGGTGACGCGCCAGAAGCTCCGGGAGCTCGGATGGGAGGTTCTTTTGCATCCATCGTATAGTCCGGATCTCGCACCAAGTGATTAAAACCTATTTCTGTCCATGGCGAACGCGCTTGGTAGTCGGAAGTTGTCCACAAGAGAGTCCTGTGAAAATTGGCTCTCCGAGTTTTCTGACAATAGGGAATCGAGTTTCTATAAGAGGGGCATTATGAAGTTGGTATCTCGTTGGGAACTCGTCATCGAACAAAACGGCGCATATTTGACTTAAATCGCATTATTAATCGCATTTACCAATTTTATGAACAATTGAAAATTCAATGAAAAAAACCGCAAGACTTTTTTGACAACCTTATATTTGTTTATTCGTTTCACTTAAGGTAGTAGTCCGGTGTGACGACCAAAATTTAGAAATTAAAATGGCGGACTTGTGAAAAAAGTTCTCAAAATCTAATTTTTTTTCTTTATAAATTGTTTAAATAAAATAGTTTATTATTTAAAAATTAAATGTTTTAATGCTTCGACATCTAGATATGTATGTGTGTCTAGAATAACGGGTTAAATTTTTAGCTAAATCGGTTGAATAGTTTTGAGTCAGTGATTCCCCGAACTTTCGAAAACATGGTTTTGAGAAAAACGCTTTTAAAGTTTTGTCACACACTTTTATACACACTACGGCGCGCTCTCTTATTTTAGCTATAACTTTAAGAATAATTTAAATTTATGTCTAAAATTTTTATAGCATATTTTTTAAATGTTTTTCTTCCAAAAAATGTAAAAAAAAAATCGATTTTTTGAACCCATCACACCGGTCTACTACCTTAATGTGTGGTTTGACTTGAAATTAAAACTTTATGAACTTACATTAACTGAGACATAATATGGGTTCGTAGACTGTTTTGTTGGGCGCCAATTATTGAATCTCTGAGTCCCTCGTCGCTAGATGAGGTTCCCTCGATGCGAGATATCCAAATGTATAGGTGAGTCGTATAGGAAGATTATGTTGGGGAGTTGACTTGACTCTCAATTATTGGCTTTGTGGTACAATAATTATAATCAATAATAATACAACGTTTTATTTACGGCAAAGCCGGAGCAAGTACAATTTATTGTTATCTCTTTAAATGCTTGGTACAAACTAAAACTAAAATGGAACAAAAGCGAAAGCTAAAGCTTAAGGTTGTAGCATAAATTGTGCAAAGTCCATAGCCGGCATAGCCGACTCATCATAACAAATCTACTTGCGCAACGTCAAGCATCATGTTACCAGTGCTGACTTTGTAAGGGCATTGCACTGACTCTGGCGCGTCAGCGGAATGCGCATGCGAGGGTATTACTTATTCTACAAAGTTATAGCGCGAGGGTTACTTGTTAACTTACACACTATCACTATGTCGAAAGGTCTTACTGATGTTTCAGTAAAAGTCATTGGAGTTTTTGTACGTCTTTTCGTTTTAGACATCTGGCATGTTTAACAACTATGAACGTACGTACTCTTCTATATGACGTGCCATATTTTTCCAATAGGTGTGCCTTTTGATTTTTGCTAGCGGTATGCTATAATGACCTTCTTGAATTGGATCATAATGGTAGGTAGACAATATTTGTATCTCTTTTTTTATATTTTACATGGGTCACAGGCTGGAGTAGCGCTACTCGTAATGATTTTCGCTCGGTGCCACTTTGAGTTAGCTGATTTTATTATACCGGCCTTCTTTTCGAGCCTTTGGAAGAACTGACATAGGTCGAGAATTCCATGAGTATATAGATCGCTAACTTCAATTCTTGCAATGACTTTAATTCCATGTTTAAATAGAGATTAAGATTCTGTTATGCGCAAGGTCTCTGCTTTCCGTTTTTCATCATTTGTAATGACTTCATGTAAGTTGGGCTTGGATACATTTTTACCGCTTTGCCTCGTCAAAAGTTCATGAATTTCACCTATACAGTTATTTTCTTGTCTACTTTGTTGCCTCGTACTGATTTTCGGGACTTTATTTTGAATGTCATTTAGCTCTGTTATTGTAATACGCTAAAGTGCGTCTGCAACAAAATTATCTTTCCGCTTTAGGTATTGTACAGTGAAGAAAGTTCTTTAAGTTCTAGTGGCATGCGAGTTGAATTGCAACTGGGATTTGTCATGAAAAAAAGGTATGTCAATAGTCCGTTTTTAATGTGAAATGTTTCCTATGTATGTATGCATGGTCTAAAGTGGCACTCTGGTTCTGTTATCCTTTATTGCGTCCCCCTTTTGTAAATGAACGAGATGCATAAGTTAGTGGGAGTCCATTATGGTTCTAAGTAAGAACCGCTCCGCAAGATTGTTTACTAGCATCTGTTATTATGCAAAATTCTTTGCTAAAATCAGGATATTGTAAAAGTAAGCTTTTCTTTAAGGTATTAGAGCGCGTTTTGGCATTCACTCGCCCACTGACAAGAAACATTCTTTTTACATAATCTAGTTATATGCCGTGAATAATCCGCGAAGTTTTTTATAAATCGACTATAGTAGTTGCAAAATACTACAAATCGTCTTGTGCTGTTTGCGTCAGGGTAATTTTTGTGAATGTGCCTGATAGCAGGTGTTAATCTTACTTCGTACTTATTCACTATTGTTACTATTATATTATTGTATTCTCTTACAATTATTTCTCTATGGTTAGCTAACATTTCCGCTTTGATTACTGCATGCTTTTTTACTTCATATACATGATTTATATAGTTGCTTAAGAAATGCGTCTATGTGTTTGCAATTTCGTTCCATTCCATTCTTTAATTAAATTTTTGTTTTTGCAAATGAATTAACCATTTAGTTCCTATTCCGAAAATTTCATAATCTTCTTTAATTGATTTAACTCTTACATATTTCAGTTAATACCATTGTCTTTTTGCTGTATCGCAGTGTATTAGTGGACTTAGTTTTCCCCAAAAGTTTATATATGTTCATTCTCAAACTAAATTACAAGAGTATATTCGTTATGCAAATGCAAAAGTCTAAATGCATTAATGCGAAAATTGGGAAAGTTATTAGAAATGCGATTTAACTTAGTATGCAAAACTGCAAATATTTTAAAACTAATACTATCGTAACAAGAAAAAACGGTTATCTTCGGCTCGCCGAAGATTAAATACCCTTGCAGTCATGAATATTTCGTTAATTTGGTTTCAATCACCAATTATTTCTATGGTAGCTATATGATAAAGAATTTAGATGAAATTTGGTCAACAGTTGGAACTCGATTAGAAAAGGATTCTCCGTGAATTTCGTTGAAATCGGATAATAGACACCAAAAATTTTCATACTAAGCATTTCAACCGATTGTTCCTATGGGAGCTATATGATATAGTGGTCCGATCTGTCTTCTGTCCGTCCGTATAAACAAACAGATTTCAGAGATGGTAAGAGCTACAAGTTCGAGCTTGGAATCAATCAAACACATATTTAGTCAGTCAATACAAGAATCTTTTTTTTCGATGCGACTCCCCATTCGCCCACAAGGAGCAATATACTAGACACACCTCGGAAAAAATTGGTGTTTTCGGCGATTATCTCAGTAACTATGGCACCTAGCATCACCAGTTTTGGTATGGAGGTTCCTAGCGACAGCATAAATGCATTGGCATTTAAAATTTTTGGACTATCAAGCCCCTTTTCCCATAATTAATAAAAATAATTTTCAACTTTCGTTCCGTTTTTAGGCATTTGTTCATATAGGACAGTATTGTTTATTTATCAAGAGAGCTGAAAGGTGCATTAAAATTGGACTATAGACAAGAAAACTAGAAGCGTTACAATATTAATTATTGAATGCAATATCAAGATATGATTGCAAGCGAGACAGAAACATACAAGCACGTTTTCGCTGCTTGTGTGGCGACATCGCTGCCCGCAGACGCTGGCCGCGTCTAATACACACATACTTACATATATGCATCACATATTGTCAAACGTATGGGTATTCGCATACAAACAAACAGAGGTATGTTTGATTATGCTTAGATTTTATATTTGTGTCATCGTGTTTTAATGCAAGTACTACCCGTTGTAATATCTTTATACCGATTTTAATAATTTAATCGGGATTAAAATGCAGAGAGTATTTTTCGGTCGGGCGTACTCGACTATACTTTTCTTTCTTGTTTTTGTGTAACTTTCATGAAAGGAAAATAATTTTTAGACGCGATACTCTAAAAACGAGTAGAGGGGTCTAATAGGTTTGTCAGAAGCGAAATGTGACTAACAGGCAGATGGAGGCGTGGCGAACCCCATAAAGTAAACATATATTCTTGATAAGCTTTTACATCCTAGTCTATATAGCAATGTCTGTCTGTCCGTCCGTCCGTATGGATCTTTTAAACTACAAGAGCTAGAGCCACCAAACTTGGAATGAAAGTCCGTAATTATGTCAGGCAGATTTCCAATTGTTGCCACGGCCGCGTAAAACATTTTCAAACTTTAATGATGTTTTAAAGGAAAAATACAGTACAGTGCTGTAATTCAACACTCGTATGGAGACTTGTCATATCAAACTATCCTGAAAGTTGTATAAAAATCCTACTATTATAAGAGAGCTATCACGTAACAAAGTTTATGTAATGTAACTGCAATATCACTGTAGGCGCGCAAGTGAGATAGAAATATATATAAGCCAGAGACCTGCAACGAGTATAAAAATTTCCTCTATACTTGAACGCTTAAAATTTTAAATGTCAATGCATTTACGCTGTCGCTAGGAACCTCCATACCAAAGTTGGTGAGCCTGGGTGCCATAGTTAGTAAGATATATTCGCCGAAAACACCAATTTTATCCGAGGTGTGTAAATTTTTTTGCTCATTGTGGAGTCCAATATTTTAAATGTCAATTCATTTACGCTATCGCTAGGAACTTCCACTGAGATATTCACCGAAAACACAAATTTTTTCCGAGGTGTATCTAGTATTTTGCTCATTGTGGGCGAAAGGGGCGTGGTATCGAAAAAAAAGATTCTTGTATTGACTGACTAAATATGTGATCGATTGACACGAAGGTCTTACCATCTCTGAAATCTGTTTGTTCATAAGGACGGACAGAGGGACAGACAGACATACGGACATGGCTATATCGACGCGGCTTATGATGCTGATTAAGAATATATATACTTTATGCCACGCCTCCTTCTGCCTGTTACATACTTTTGCACAAACTCAATATACTCTTGCTTAAAGTATAAAAATGTGCTCATGTTCTTGTTGCTCTTCTTCGGCACTTTGCTCGTAGAAGGCGACTGCTTCGGCTACGTCTGGGTTCATGTAACGTTCTGCGGGACTAATGTAGTTTAAGCCACTTTGTTGAACTTTTTCATTTGCTTGGCCTTGTGTTTCCGCATCAAGATGAAAATGCCTTTGGGACTTGTGATGCGGCCCGCTTGGGAAAGGGACTCGCTTATCTACCAGACCATTATTCGGAGGCCTATTCAAATAGTTGATATGACCAGAGCGAAGATATCCATCTACTTCCGGTTTATCAGCTACTGGGCGTGATTGTGGAATGATCTGTAATGTTAATCTCGCATTTTAGGATCGGTGGTCTCGCGTTTTCCAGTTATTTACTGTGTTTTTCATTGGATTCGGGGTAGAGTAAAGTCTGAGGTTAAAAGCCTGTTACTTGGTTGTTGGATTTGATTACTGTTCTTTTTGAGATGCGAACCTAGGAGCGGCGGGATATCTAAGTGGCAGTACTGGGGGCATTTGCCCGAACTTTGGAGGAAAGGCATTCCGTTGTTCTTGATTCTCTACCAGCTCGTAGAGCATGGCTGAGATCTCAAAACTCTTTGAGCCAATAGAGTGGTTAAATGTCCGTTAGGTCCTCGTAAAAAAGTGTCCAAATCCTTTTCAAGATAGCTCTGAGCTAATGCGCTAATACTTTCGGGCGTCAACTCTTGGATTTGGTGATTTGGTTTAGTATCAAAGAGAGCTGATGGGACAGAGCATAGACAGAGCTCATGGGACAGAACATAGGCCAGTTATGGCCCTTAGCCAACCAGTTGGGGTGGAGTTACCACGGTCTGAAGTCTTGTAGAATCTGCGCGCGTTTCGTGAACGCTAGCAGGTTACTTGCGGGTATGTTAGAGGCTTCTGTCATTGAGGAGAGTGTTGGTTTTCTTAAGCACCTAAGCCTCGTGCGCTCTAAAGCATGACAGTGGCATAGAAGGGGGGTTATTAAATTTAGTTTTAGTTTAATTAATTACAGCTGCCTAATTGTTAGAATTTTCCATTTCTTTGTCTTTATCTGTTTTTTATACTCTCTGCAAGAGTATATTGGGTTTGTGCAAAAGTATGTAACAGGCAGAAGTAGGCGTGGCAGACCCCAGAAATATTATTGATCAGCATCACAAGCCGAGTCGACATAGCCATGTCCGTCTGTCCGTATGAACAAACAAATTTCAGAGATGGTAAGAGCTACAAGTTCGAGCTTGGTTTCAATCGATCACATATTTAATCAAACAATACAAGAATCTTTTTTTTCGACGCCACGCCCCATTCGCCCACAATGAGCAAAAACTAGACACACCTAGGAAAAAATCGGTGTTTTTGGCGAATATCTCAGTAACCATGGCACCTAGGATCACCAATGTTGGTATGAAGGTTCCTAGCGACAGCGTAAATGCATTGGCATTTAAAATTTTGGACTGCCACGCCCCTTTTTCCCACAAAACATAAAATTACCTCTCAACTTTCGTTCCGCCTACAGGCATTTGTTCATATAGTAAAGCATTGTAATTGTATAATTCGAGTGGAGGCTAACTATATCAAACTATTCTTGAAAGGTGCATTAAAATCGGACTTTAAACAAGAAAACTAGAAGCGTTACAATATTGATAATTGAACGCAATATCACTAATGTGTGCAAGCGAGACAGAAACGTTCTCGCTGCCTGTGTGCCTGCAGCGCTGCCCGCAGTCGCTGGCAGCGCCAAATACACACATACATACATGTATGAACACATATAATGTCAAACGTATGTGTATTCGCATACAAACAAACAGATGTACGTGTGATTATGCTTAGGTTGCTTTTGTTTTAATGTGTTTTAATGCATGAACTAGATATTGAAATATCTTGATACCGATTTTAATAATTTAACCGGGAAAAAAATGCAGAGAGTATTCCACGATCGGGCGTGCTCGACTGTACTTTTCTTACTTGTTTATCTTTAGTGCGTTTGATTACTTGGTAGATTTCTTAAATATGTTTTTACGTTGATTATTTATTTTAAGGAAACATTTTTGTTAATTTTTTTCGTTGAAAAATTCTTTTTCTATTTAGATATTCGTATATTTCGTATATTTTATTTTAACGTAATTATGTATTTATTTTTTGGCAAAAAAATTGCATTAATTATATACTTCATTCTTGAGTAATTTTTTCTTCGATATTTACTTATTGTTATTATTCACTTATTCACTAGCTTACATAATTATACTATACATTCGGCGACTCTTCGTGTTGGCTCCTCAGGTTTATCCTTTTTGTCCTGGGTCCGCCTACGTAGGGTGGCGTTTCAGGTGAATCGGTACCCTCTAGCAGCACTGAGTTTGTACGCGTCTCTCTGCGGTTGGGCTCTACAGAAGAGGTCAAACTGTTGAGGTCGATCCTTTACGGAGCGGATCCTCTGCCGACGGCAGAATTGGCAGCTGTGCTGATTATTGGTTACTTGCGTCTGGCCGGATGTGTTAACTCCTCCCTCGCTTGATTGAAGACCGTCCTCGTGTTTCCTTAAGGTATCAATGACAGCTCTTATCGAGTTATTCTGCCTATTCGTTTTGTATCTTTGATAAATTTTAAAGAAACCGAAACCAATAACCAGAGCGATGAGTAAAACTGCAAAAGTTGTGGGCCATGTCGACAGTTTCTCTTCGATATGGCAGACTCTCTGAAGATATTGCATACTCAAAATTTCTTGGTGGCCAGTTATATTTAAAGTAGCCGTAAATCTCTTCGTCAAACGTCAGCAAGAATGTGCCACGGGTCACTTGTTTTGTGCCGTTGTCCATTTGTATTACAGCTATATCATCGTTTATAATGATGATGGCATCATCAATTAACTCCAACGGCTGAAGATTGCTGGGACGGGTGTTACAATGTGCTATGCCTCCAGAGTGTAGTTGCTGATTTGAGTTGTTTGCAAAATGTAGTGGTGAGGGTAGCGGTGCAGTGTCCAATTGGTAAAATTTTACTGCCACAGTCTGTCGTCACATTGTTGTTTTTAGCGAAGTCAAGTACAATACCATTATGTTGAACGGGAACATTATTATTATTATTCTTTTCTTACATATTAAGTTAGGAATATGATTCTTTATAAGAAAGTGTACAAAATTATTTCTTTACAATACATTTATAAATGCTATTTCAATTAAATCTGTTATAGTATAATATATACCTGTAGAGTGCTTATTTAAAATTTGGTTTAGGTCGTTAGAGTCAAGAATTGCTGGGTTTATGATTTGGATCTTTGCGAGCGTAATAGACAACATTAGTGATTCAAGTTCTGAAATTATTATTCTATTTCTTGAGTGTAATGTTTGGTAGAAGTATCCAGTTTCAATCTGTTTTTCTATTGCAAAGCTAATTATTTTGTTTACCTGTTGATTAATTGAGTCGCTTAGTTTTTTTTTTTTTTTTTTTTTTATTTAACTTGGTCAAAGTCGTCAATATCAGGAGTCCCTGCGAATACTTTAAGATGTTTATACTTCTAGCTTGTCTATGGTCAACATTTACTGTCTCTAAAAATTTTGTAATTCTGACTCAAAAATCTGTTTCTTATGTGACTGTAGGAAATGTGTCATAAATAAATATGTTTCCTCGGCAATTTTTGAGTACATTGTAAGATTAGTAGAATATCTTAAAATATTAAAGTGTTCCCAAATTACTGCGTTTCCGTCCATGAGAAGGGTATAGTCAGAGTTGGTGTAGTTAATAATTTTCCAATTGTTGCGGCTACTTGGAAATTTATTTTTTTGTTATCTTAAGTTTTCCTTATGTACCTCCCTCCCCTTTATGAGAACCGTTGACCCAAAATCGGCTTCCACAGTAATCTCTTCGAATAATGGTGTTAGCTTGCTAAAAAGTCTTGGAGTAAAATTTCTGTTGTGTCGTTTAATTGTTTTTCTAATTTTAAGCGTCTGGCAATTTCTGCAAGTTCACTATGAAATCTTACTACCTGCCCATTTGACGAGCTGTGTAATGACGGAGAATTGCAAATTTCTACATTAATGTACCTGAATCAATGTCAATTATCCCAATAGATAATACTCGTACTGTGATAGTAGTTCATAAGCTGTAAGATGTTCTGGAAGCTATGGGTTGGACAATGGCAAATTTTGAAAGTTTATCAATACACGTTAAGTATGTTTTATCTGCAAAAAATGTCTATGTGAAGAATTTCTCCTACTTGATTGGGGATTGGAGTTTCGCCCATGTACTTTTTTTGTTCGTGTCGGTCGTATTTTGCTTTACTACATTGCAATTTACAATTATTTTATTAGCTAAACGAGTAATTTTTGTGAAAAAATAGTTAGGGAGAATTTGATTTATGTTTTTTATGAACAGCTCTGTGAGCTCTGTTATGTTCCGCAATTATAATTTCTTTTTGTTTATTTTTAACGTGAACATCAATGACAAGTTTGCAGGAATTCCAAAATTTAGTTGACGGAAAAGTCTCAACTAGTTTGCTTTGTTTGAACGCTAGTTTTGGTAAGTCGCTTATAATTGCGTTTACTATGTCTTTTTTAACCGCATCACACACTTTTTCTATTAGGATTTTCTAATTTGAAAAGTGAACAGGTTTGTTGGCTTTTCAAATTTGCTAATTGCTTCGACCTTGCTGGGGTTAGTTGTGTTACCGCTACGGGAAGTCACAAATCGACAATACTCAAGTTTTTCCTTGAAAAAATACCCTCATGTTGACTTCATACAATTTATCCAGCACCCAGGCAATGTGATAAACGTGATTTTCTATATTCTTGGAGAATATGATCACGTCATTTACATAAACGTATCATAACTTCCCAATCTGTTCTCGAAGTTCATCATCAATTGCTCGCTAGAAAATTCCAAAGGCGTTTTTTACTTCCCATTTCCAATACAAAACGCAGTTTTTCTCCTATCTTTTTCTGCAAGAAGTATTTGGTGAAATCCCGATTTCAGATCATGAGTTGTAAAATATTGCGCTTTCACAAGGTATAAGGGGATAGCTACTTTGTTCGGAATAAAGTATTTGTGTTAACAGTTTTTGAATTAAGTTTCCTGAAATCAATAACAAGGCGTTAAAATTTATTTCATTAAGATTTCAAAAACATTTATTTTATCTACTAAAATATTTTTTTAATTTTTCCTCAATTTTTTAAGGAACTTCTATGTTTTTTATTCTGTAAAATTTACGTTTATACATTTTCTGAATTTAATAATTTCGGATGCGATTTCTATTTGTAGACCCCGTACTCTAAAAAAGAGTAGAGGGGTCTATTAGGTTTGTCAGAAGCGAAATGTGCGTAACAGGCAGAAGGAGGCGTGGCCGACCCCATAAAGTAAATATATTCTTGTTCAGCATCAACAGCCGAGTCGATATAGCAATGTCCGTCTGACCGTCTGTCTGTCCGTCCGTCCGTATGAACTACAAAAGCTAGAGCCACCAAATTTATAATGAAAGTCCGTTATTATCTTACGCAGGTTAAGTTTATTTCATATTTTTGCCACGCCCCTTACCGCCCCCGCAATGAGCAAAAAACCAGACACATCTCGAAAAAAATGTAGTTTTAGGCATATCGTATCGTTAGGAATATCGTATCAAACTATATTCCAAGCGGCGTTAAAATCCGTCAATTAACAAAAAAGTTAGAACGTTAGAAAGTTTATGTAATTTAGCTGCAATTTCGCCGCCTGTGTGACGTCAGCGCTGCTCGCAGACGCTGCGTCGCTGCGACGCTGCCGTGCCGACCAGTGCTAGGCACGAATACATAAATATGTGCATACACATAATTTTAAACGAGTGTGTACTTGTATGTATAACATGTAAATGCGAATAAGCGGAACATGCTTGAAAGTAGCGCGTGGTGCGAATGGTAGAGTTACGGCGCGATGTGAAATCGTTGCCTGAGGGTCGTAGGTTCGAATGCTGGCAATGAGAATTGCTAATTTAATTTTTTTTTTTTAATATCAATTCAAAA
The DNA here is from genome assembly GCA_018152125.1 of Drosophila dunni. Taxonomy (NCBI): domain Eukaryota; kingdom Metazoa; phylum Arthropoda; class Insecta; order Diptera; family Drosophilidae; genus Drosophila; species Drosophila dunni. The sequence continues at coordinate 92,532 of JAECXC010001386.1, read as the reverse complement.
TATACAAATAAATTTTAATTTTTAAATTTCGTTATAAAATTTTAATTCAAATTAAATACAAATGCACATTATTATGGGAGTACGGGGTCTTTTACAGTCGGCTCGATCGACTGTAGCCTTTCTTACTTGTTAATAAATTGTTTTTGAAATCTAAGGTGGTGTTTACTTTATACAAAAAGATCGAGCTCAATTATTAAATTGGTTTAATATAATTTTTTGAAGCGTTAGTATCAATTAATAACTTTATTGTTGTTCCTGCTATCATTCGCTCTACACGGAGCTATGTCTAAAAAATGAACTTCCTGAAGCTGATATTCGTCTTCCAGATCTGCTACCTCAGACTCTGCTTTAACATGATATTCTTCTTCCGATTGGTTAACAGGATTTTCATCTTGTGAAAGATTATTAATTCTCTGTTGTTTTGGTCCGGTATATCTGGCTGTTCCACTATTTGCTCTCTTTGGCACCTGATTTTGGTGGATTGGAAAAATTGGCATGGTTTTGAAATTGAGTTGATTGTCTAAATCGAGATTAACAGTCAATTCATAGGTTGGGATCGATCTGGTTTTACGGCCGGACTATTGTTTTGGGTTTTAGATAGATCTGAGAGAACTTTTCAAAAATTGGTTGTGTCTGCAGTCTCTGTTCGTTACGTTGAGCTTTTTCTTCACGACTCTTCACAAAACTACTGGCGAATTGGTAGCGTTCGCAATTAGATTCAACTTTATGCGCCAAAGTCAAAGCTGATGGTAAATCTTAAGGTCTCGCAGAGAAGAGAATATCACTAAGAGATTTGTTTGTGCCTAAAATAAATACTCTCAGCGCATCTGCTCTGTATTTTTCGTAAAGAGAAGCAGATATTTTTGAATCATATGTCATAATTGTCTTATTTATAAGTAATGTTAATTTATTTTCGATTTCCTGACAGTATTGGGTTATTGTTAGATTTTGTTGAGTTAAAACGGAGAGCTCTTGTTCTATTACTTGAATAGGGCGGTTATCGGCATAAACATAGTCAAGTCTGATAATTGCTTTAAAATTCAACGGTGTGTCATATGTTGATATGTAATATAACGAAACGTCTTGTCGGTTGGTAGGTTCTCTTGAGAGTCTTGGTTCTGTTTTATTACATTTTAAACTTAGCTTATAACCAAGAATATTCTTAGGGAGCTCTGCCGCTAAGAACGTCGGCAGAGAGAGAGAAAGAGAGAGAGAGTTGCAGTATAGTTATGTATATATTTATATACATTGTATATATGTACGGAAGGGACATACTTAAGAAGTGCTTTTGTTAGCGATCCCACGCTGCGGCAAGTCCGCATAAGTGACGAATCATATCATGCACGTATGAATATTTATGATTGAATAAACTTTAAGTTGGGCATATGACCACTTGATATGTTGTTTACTCTACAATACTGGTTGCATGTAGTAAGAGCAGTGAATATTTTGTTACTGTTTGCTTTAATAGTCATATTCAAACTAAAATACAAAGCTAGTCCTGACATATAATCGCTGTGACATCGATTATGCTGCTTAGATCGTAAATCGGACTCGCGACGCACAGTGGGGCAGCGGGCCGAAAAATTTTGCAAAAATCATATCTTTTGAACCAGGGGAGGTATTTAAACAACTTGAAAAACATTTAAAAGATAACTTATTAAGCTTTAGAATGAATGTCTGATCGGGTGATCGGTAAACAGGGTGCTTCAAAATTTAAGGTCAAAGTTCACTAATGTTTCTGCCTATATTAGGCGTATAAAATAAAAATTTAAAAAACTTTTTTTATCACAAAGTAATATTTTTAATATTGTTTTAACATTTATATAACTAATCAATGTGTTTTAATTATTTTTCTTTACTAATTTACTTAATTTTGCTAGTAACATTTTTGGTTGAATTATTTTGAGGTTATATTTTAAATTTTTTTTTGGTTCCCAATTTTCATCAAAATGAACATATAATATATAATAAACTTAATATTTTGGAACTGTAACTATAATCTTTCAAATTCTTTGGAAATACATGGATTTGAAGATGCTACTTGAATGCTAACAAAGTCAACATTCTTTCTAAATCTAAACTCATTAAGTTAAGTCCAAAATAATAGAATAAGCTATCTACAACAAATAAAATCAGTGTACTTATATTAAAAATTCAGATAAGTTATCTCAATTTTCAACCAATTTCCAAAAAAATTCGGATTTATCACCCATGATCATTTTTTAACCAAACGCAATTTTTCATTTTGTCGTACGCTACCATCACAAAAATGATTTTTGCCACGTTTTTCGGCCGGCTGCCCCATTGTGCGACGTCGCGACGTCGCATGGTGTGTCGACGTCAGCGCTGTGATCATGTTGAATTGCAGGTCAATTGCGCCAGGCAGGATGAGTTAACTTGTACATATTATTGACAAAAGTGTTCTGTGGGATTTTCAATACGATTCAACCCAAAAGAGAGATTTGTATTAAACTTGGTCAGTATATGTACGCATGTAGATCCTATGTTAATTTGGTTCAGATAGCTTAGCTAACAACAAGTATTTTCTATAAAAAAAAATATATTTTTAGCTGTTTTTACCTTTGCATGAATATAGAACGGCCTAAAGTGGGCGTGACATGCTTGGGCATTTTTAAGTTTCGTTTGCGGCCTTTCTAGCTCTTTTAGTCTCTGAGATTTGTTCGTCTCGGATACTGATGGAAATCAAGAATATTCTTTATGGGGTTTGCGTCGCCCAATGTACTCTTGCAAAGAATATAAAAAGAGGATTACTTGTACTTGTTCTTGTACTTTGTCAGAAAATGCTATAGAATGCACAGACTGAGAAGAAAGCTTACCCTCACAATATGGGTGTACTTAAATGACGGCATGTAGTTATGAAATTATGGATAAATAGAAATTAGATAGAAATCATGCATTCTGGTAGCATGGAATTTCCAAAAGGTTATTTTTGCATTGTGTACATTGAGAGATGGCAGTGTTTAAAAATATTAATATCTGCAAAATTTATTTCTTTTATATGGTAACCCCCATTTGCCAATGCAATTTGGTTAACTTATTTCTTAAACTATTCAGCTATCACTAAATGGCTCTTTACAACCATTATACTTCCTATCCTTCTATATGGAAAAGTAGTTTGTTGGAACTTAACTTTTCTATCTATAAAACCAACTATTGAATTCAATTCGAATTCACTACCAACCCCTTAAATGTGGTCCTCTTTGCATAGTCGACCTCCAAACTTAATCATCGCCCTGCAGATTTTTAGTGGTAGTTTGCGAACGGATGGTCTCACCGGCGCACACTGTGGTTTTCGTACAGAAATGAGGATTCAAGTTTATATATCCCAAAATATTTACATTTTTACTACTAACGCAGCTGTATATGCTGACGACTTACTGCAACGAGTATATTCGATTATGTTAGAACTTTTTATCAAACGATCAGATAACCGTCAGGTTAGCTCTCTGTCCAAAAAATGTTCGAATCACAATGATATCAAACCATTTGATCTGGATCAGAATGCCCCATATTTTTTTTGCTGATAGTTCAATTGCAATTGCCTGACCGTCTTTTGAGGGCACATTGTTTGAGTAGCAAGCATGTTCGTTGGTTGGTTTGCGTTGCGTGTTGTTCGCAGTGTTGCCATTTTTAAAGTGGAAAATATGCTAGATCTAGAAATAACGAATTAAAATAGCTGCATCCTAATGAAAAATAATAAGAAAATAGTTTAAATATTTATTTTTGTTGTTCTCGTTTTATAAATAAATGTAAAAAAGTAAATAAATACTAGATATAAAAATGCAACATCGATTAAATTTGTGCATTAGTTTCCTCATGCACACATCTTAATCTGGCGGGAAAAAATTTAGAAAGAAACACTGATGGCACATGAAACAAGCTTGAGCCTTATCTTAGTTTGTTTCTATTCGGGCGAGCAAGTTTTAACACGACATAATGACATAACAAGCATATATTCTTAAGAAAAACGTATTAAATAATATAAATGTAAAATCATGTGATTTTCTAAAGTATACCACTATCGCTGAAAATATCAAAAAATTTCATTCAAATTTTGAATAGTTTCTGAGTGTCTAGCTTGGAAGATGTTGTTCAACTATAAATACTCAAATAAATCCTTGTGTAAAACGAGTGTTATCAAGGAAGTGGTTCGGACACAAAAGAATAAGTATACGTTTTGTTCGAACAAAACGATCACGAGTTAGCGTTCGAGTATGATCAGAATTTGTACCTTGGTTTGACTAGCATAGTAGCTGGGATATAAAAGCTGCCGTCTTGTCACAAATAGAACTTTACAATCTGTAAGTTTGAATCCGGATGTGGACCTGACCCCCATTGCCTCCCGTATTACTTATAACTTGAGTTATAATTCAATTGGTAAATAATAATAACATTTTTATTCAAATTGCAAAATTTAACAAAAGTAAAATTAAATGAAAACAAGAAAGAATTCTATAGACTTTAGAATACCCTTTATTCAGTTTCAATATCTTACCTGATATCTTACAATACCCCACCTGACAAGGTGTATTCTCAGCAACAACTTACGTTGCCTGTTCCCCCGGGTTCACTCCTTACCTCACCTGTGCATAATGGGCCTCCACTTTTATCCTTTTCTCCCTCTCCCCTTAACTCTTCACCCCTTTTTCCTATATTTCTCCTGCAGCATCTCCTGTACCTGATCAACCCACATGTGCCAATGTTGCTTTCCCGGCACTGCCTGTCCCCCCTGTAACCGATCCTGCACCCATTACTATAAAATCAGTGGCTGTTAATGGAGTTGCGGCTAAGGGTAAGAACTCTAAAAGTCCCCCTAATCGACGTAACTGTCGATCTACTGCCACCCCCGCAGTCGCCCCTTCACCCCCTAATATAAATGTGGTACCTGGCATTACCCCTAATGTTGCAACTCCCACAATTGTTCAGCCTCCTCTGCTTACCGTCGTGGCTCCACGCAAGCAAATATATGCTAGGCTTTCCGCAGACACGACCATCTGTGGCTGCATTTATCGCTTCCAAAACTCCTGGCAGCGTTAGTATATCTTAATTTAATTTCGCTGAGCCTAGAGAGAGCTCCTCTTTTAAGATTAGTGTATCCCCTGAATTGTGTCCTGCCATATGTGATCCAAAGTTTTGGCCTCCTCATATGATTGTTCACAAGTTTAAACAGAAGATTAGAATTCGTGCAACTCCTATCTCCCTTCCGACTAGTGGTCCGTCTCAATCGGCCCCAGCAATAGTCTTAAATCTAATGTAAGGGGTTTGGGTCTAAATTAAAACAATTACATAAAAATAGTTTCTCTTTTGATTCTGACATTGTTGCATTTTCAGACTTGGCTTAATTCTAGTATAGCTGATAATGAAATAATGTCATCAAAATATAATATATTTAGACGCGATCGTGTTAATCGACGTGGTGGTGGAGTCCTTATTTCAGTGAAATCCAGCCTTAATGCTGAAATAATAGATGTTTCACCATTAGATGAAATTGAAACATTTCAATTTCATTAAAGAAACACTTAGTCACATTCGTGATCCTGATTTCTTTGTGACACTTGGTGATTTTAACTTGCCAAACGTTTCCTGGACGTGTTTTGACAAGTTTAATTACATTCCCACACCTAATAATGACTTTTTAGATGGTTTGATTGATCTTCCTCTTTTTCAAGTCAATCATATATATAATCGTCTAAATAGAATGCTGGATCTCATCTTTGTAAATGATTCATCCAGTGCCGTTGTCACTAGATCTTCTCCTGTAGTTGTACCTGAAGATTCTTTTCATCCCACTCTTGAACTATCCTTGACTATTCCTAACTTAACCCATTTAGCTCCTTCTTTCTCTTCCAAGTCGCGCCGTTGCTTCCGCAAAGGAAATTATTCTTTGCTAAATCAACTGATTCTTGCTACCGACTGGTCTATACTATATTTTTACAACATTTTAAACTCAATCTTTTATGTCTGCTTTCCATTTTGTGTTGTAAAGTCCGTTTCACGTAAACCACCTTGGTTTTCACCAAGACTATCCAACTTAAAAAACAAAAAATCTAAATATTTTAAAAGTTTAAGCAGACAGATTCTATCTTAGACTTTTTAAATTATTCTAAATTAAAAGCTGCCTTTACCCTTCTCAACTCTCAATGCTATGAAAGTTATCTCGTTTGCTGCAAGAATCAATTTGCGCGTGATCCTAAACAATTCTTTAAATTTGTTAATTCTAAACGTAAATCTAGTACCTTACCCAATTCCTTCTTTTTCAATTCCTGTAAAGTAATCGATGATTCGGCTGCTTCCGATCTCTTTGCTACCTTTTTTCAATCAACATACACTTCCAGTGACCAAACAGAATGTGTATGTTACCACTATCCTCACTATACTCACCAATTTTTATCAAGATCGGACAACCATAGCCTATAGCTCCCATAGGACAAATCGATCAAAAACAAAAAAAAGTGATTGCAACCAAACTCACACAGAATGTGTAATTATGAAAAGTATCCTCACCAATTTTGGTTTATATCGGACAACTACAATATATTAAACAAATTGGCCAAAAATGTTAAAAATTGTAAATTATGTACACGTGCTTGTAGAAAGATGTTTATCTACTTAAGCCGTCCTAATTGTAAACAGTGGTGTGGTCCAGATGACAAGACATGCGTAAGAGATACATGAGGCATGCGGTTCAGCAGCACGGACAGACTTTTTTTTAAATTATTCTATTACAAACAAAACAGCGTTACTTTTTTTTAATTTAAATATAAACTATTATTATTTTTTAAATTTATATTTTAAAGAATAGTAAGTTACTCTGCTGATTTTTTTTCTATGTTTGTATGTAAAATGCGCACTACTGTGAGCAAAACGTTCATCTAATCGTTGTGATTTGAGCATTCGGACAGCTCGCTTAACTGATCGTAATCCGATCGTTTGATGAAGAATTCGAACATACTCGAGTATATTTGTTACCGATCTCTGATGTGTAAGGTACCATTATAACATCATAATCACTAAGTTTGATCCGGATGGTATATTTATTTATAATACATACATGTTTATATAATAGCACCGCCAAGAAACTTCGTTTAATTATTATAAAAACTTTCATATATGCTACAATCTACTTAAATCGATGAAAGGAATCTGCTTGGATTTTAATTGAAATGGTTCATTGTGGGCGAATGTGTCGTGACGTTGAAAAAAAGGGTTCGTTTCTAAACCCATAAAGTATATTGATCGGCATAATATAAGTTTGTTGATATACATAGCAATGCCTGTCTATTTGTCTGTATGGGCATCTGAGCTAGAGACACTACATTTGGAATTCAAGTCTACAATTTTTGCCACGACCACACAATTTGTGAAAACCATTTTCATAATACCATGAGATAAAATCGACTGAGACAAAAGCTACATAAATTATATATGGTACCACTTTAAATATCTTTATCAAGTTTGATCCGAATCAGACAACTATAGCTTATAGTTTTCGGTCGAAGATAGAAAATTTATATAAAGACTTGTAAAGTTAGTTGAGCTATCGCTTCACAAATTACATACATGTTGTGTGTATCGTGATTCGATATTTCGGTTCTCTTTCGCGAACGGACGGGTTTGACATATTAATTTTCTTAACTTATACCAATTTCCTCTATTAAACTCTCAGATTTGTTTCGTTTTTCTTGCTGAATCTCTTTGTAACTTTGTGCGTGTATTGAAAAACTTTGTTTGAATAAATAATAAAGCCAATTTTAAACTAATTTGTGTTAAAAGGCAACATTCCACAGCAAAACATTCTGGTTACTTATTTCTGCGCTTGATTGTCGCTGTCAAATTGATTTTGTATTTTTACGCCGTTGCTTGCGCTCTCGACACTTACATTTGTTTGTGTAAATGTGTCTCAATGCTATCGTCATGCTCACTTCTTCCTTAACGCTCTCTTCGTGCTTTCTTTTCTATATAATGAACAGTGTCTTTTTTAGATAATCTCTGGTTAAGACGATAAAGTATTATGTGAATATGTTTGAATCGATTAGTTTAAATTTCAGAGAATACTTTTACGTCTAAAAAATAGTACCTCTATCTTTTATACACACATATTTTTCTGATTTGTTCCCTAGGATCACCGTCAACTGCTCTCTGAAAGTTGCATCCTGCTTTTTTTAATCCAAAAGGCAGCATACATTTGATTAAATTGTTTGATGTAATTGTTGCCACCCAGTGTCCTTTAACATTTTTAGTGATCTAATAACCAATTACCGGTCAAAATGCAGCAATTGATAACTTTCCCTGAAAAATTCCACAAATTATATTTTGCTGTTGAATTGCTCACAACATTAATTTAAGCAACTGCTTGGTCAAATGCAATTGCTTACTCATAGCTTAAGGGATAAGTGAGATTTAGAACTGTGTATTTAAATTCCCTTTTTTTTTTTTTTTAATAAAACAATATATTTACAATATTTTTTTCACAATTTAGATCCGATCTGAGTAAAACTGTAAGTGGTAGAGCATTTGGAAGCCCGCTCATTAGAGCATTTCTTCCTGAGTCGTCACAGTCAAATACGTTTTTCCCAAAACTCTATACCTGTTACTCGTAGAGTAAAAGGGTATATTGTAATCGTTGAAATGCATGTAACAGTGAGAAGGAGGCGTGGCAGACCCTACGTATATATTCTTGATCAAGCGAGACAGAACATGCAAGCACATGTTCGAACGTTTTCGCTGCCTGTCAAACGTATGTGTATCGCATACAAACAGATGTGTGTTTGATTATGCTTAGATTGTTTTTGTTTCAACGTGTTTTACGATATGATATTTAATGCAAATACTACCAATTAATATATCTCGATACCGATTTTAATTGGGGAAAAATGCAGAGGGTATTAAAAGGTCGGGCGGGCTCAGCTGTACTTTCCTTCTTGTTAAATTTATAGTCACGATTTTTCGAAAAGTTTTGGACCGATCTTTTTAAAATGTTGAACACTTATTCTACATGATATATTCTTGGATTTTTTGTATCTTTAATCAATTTTTAAGGTCATTTTATGTTCAAGTTTACCTTAAAACTCAAATTTTGAGTTGAAAACTCTGTAAAAAATCAACATTTTAATATTTTTTATTTTCAACGTTCAAGATCTAAATGTTTTTTTTAGAAAGCTGCAATAGCATTAAATCGTTAAATAACCTGTGTTATTAAATTTAAAACAATTTGTTATCTGGAATATAGAAACATACTTATAAACAGGAACATTCGAGTCTAATATTTACAGTAGCTAATATTGACATATTCATATATTATGAAATCTACACGGCGGCGCGTAGCAACGCCAACAACTTAAATAAATTTAAGAAAAATAATTTAAAAAAAAAATCAGTACTCAAATATTTAATTCATTTAAATTCATTTTATTGAATTTTTTTATTTCGATGTGACAATACTAAGTTTAGTTTATAGAAATTGTTCATCGAAGTGCTGTGAAATATACGATATTTATTGTTTACCACCCGGTGGCGAGTCATCTTGAACATGTCACATTTGTTGGAGAATGGCATCAATGATATTACTATACAAACCTTCAACGTGAAAAAATACATATGTATGTATATAGTATACAAATTGTCATAACAATCGGTCTAGTAGTTTTTGAGTTAATCAATGACATACAGAAACATATTAATTTTAATCTTTATGTAAAACTTATTAGTTGTCAACTTTGTTAGTTGTTAAACTTCCAAATTCCAAAATATATTTTTGTTCTTTATTGCTAGTCAACAAAATAACTTCCCTACTGAAATTGACACGACAAATCCGAAGACCTTAATTGGGTATTTACATAAATAAAAGGAAATGAGTAAACCAACTCGAAAGCCCAAAAGCCTATATTGCGTTCGACCAGAAGTAAAGGTTTCTAGATTTTTTGGGAAGCCCAAATATGGAGCAATGCAGCGAGTACAGAAAGAATCAGACACTTTACAGTGGCATAACTCTATAGCCTATCATGAACTGATTGCTTATATCAGTAGAACAAGTACAGCGATTCAAGGTATCAGGCAGCTACACGAAGGCGATTATCCAGTTAGCGCGACGATGCGCAGCATGTGCAACATTTTTGACCGACTAACCCAACAGCTTAAATCTCAGAAGCGCACATTCAGTGATAAGTCGTATCAGTACTCTGAAGTTAAGCGCCCAAGCACGGTTGAATCGTTCCGTAGCTGGTCACGTCTTATGATGCGCGGCATTTTTAGCTTGGTGGAAAAGGCGGTGCCATCCGATATGTGCGACCATATAGGAGAGCTGGGTCAGTATCTTGCCGGCTCTTTTGGGAATCAGAGTCGTCTGGACTACGGCACTGGACACGAGTTAAGCTTTCTGTTTTTTCTATGTGCGCTTTTTCGATCAAAGGTATTGCTGCCGTCGGAGGAGCCTGCTGCTGCATTGATGCTCTTTAATCGCTATGTAAACTGCGTGCGGCAATTGCAGATGCAGTTTGGGCTTAAGCCAGCAGGATTTCAGGGCACATATTCTTTAGATGATTATCAGTTTGTACCTTATTTATGGGGTACCGCACAACTATGTTATGATCCTCCCTTTAAACCACATCAACTCTTTGATCCAGACGTGACAGCATATTGGCGCAAGCAATACCAGCTGGCTGATTGCGTAGCTTTTATTGCTGATACAAAGCAGGGTGCTTTTGCAACCCACTCGTGTCAGCTATGGAACATTGCTGCCTTGTCGTCGTGGAAGCAGGTTTATCATGGACTACACAACATGTACCTTAAGGAAGTAATTTGCCAGTATCATTTGTTGCGGCATGTCTACTTTGGCCAGCTGATGTCTTTTGATCCGGCCCCTCCTACCAGTCACTTGTTGCGTGCCCAACTAGGAGTTTTATCGCAGTGTTGTAAAAACTATCTAAGGTCAGATCTAAGGGATCAATTCGCTCAAACGAAAGGGCTGGGGCAGGAAAACAAAAATGCAAAGCATTTTAGTGAAAAGGGTTTGCACAATGCCCTCAATATAGACTCAACTAGTTTCAATGTGCCTTACCTAGGCAGTTGCGACGCTGCGAAAATTAATTGATGTTAATATGTAACAAATAGTAGTAGTACATAGTAGTAATACATATTTCATAATAACTGTTTTGCCCTGTAGCTACTATTCGCTTGATACTGTATTGCTGCTTTTCAGCAACAGATACTTTTGTTGTTTTGACGATGTTACACTGTATAACAGAATTTTGAGTTTTTGATAGCAAACAAATGTAAAATGTTTTGATTCAATATGACTTTAGAATATATCATTCAGGTGATGAACCATAGAGTTGCTATTGCTTATAAAGAAAAAAAAGCAATTTTCCATACTTCATATTAAGAACATTTTTTAGACAAGCACATTCTATATGTATAGATTTGTTTTAGAGCGAATTGCAAACAAAAACGTCTTCTGGTAGCCATGGTGATCATGAGTATTTTGCTAGGCTGTTACGGTACCGGTAACTGTAAGAAATTGTTGTTTGGTCCGGTGGTTAGTTCATACTAAACCTTCTCATTCAGTCATTTCATTTTTCTGTTCCTATTGAGTCATATCTAGGACATGCTTGGAAAGCTTGAACTGCTTCTTTCGAACTCGTTAATCGCAGACCTTTTGCCATATGTAAGTAAGAAGTCATTTGGGTGTCAACACAGTGAAAAATTAGTCATTAATTTGATGACTAATAATACATCACTAGTTGATAAATAACTATTTAACGAGTTGTGTAAGAGATCGCATTGCCATGATTGAAAATGATTCGTCTTTGGCGGTTGGTTTTGCAAATATCTTCAAAAACACTCGGAATTCAATAATCCTCAAACGGAACATCGGCCACAAGACCTATTCGGTCGAAGAACCATGCGACTATCTGCATTACAGTTCTTCATCCACTAACAATTGTGGAACTTGGTTTGTTTTACAACACCGTTTACAACCGTTTTCTGTTTTGTTTCTGCCTTCTACGCAAATATGCATGAATCGTAACCTATTAAGACGTTTACATCATTTAAATCACCATGGTTGCACTTTTTAACCATTTCTACACTACACCATTTACAGCAATCGACGCAAGCCAGTTACAAGTTCACGCACTGCACCAATATTTTGTGATACAACCGCTTGTTGGCGACTTTCGTCGTGGAATTTGATGGTGCGTTATCGCCAAATAATCCACTTGGTTGAATAAAATCGAAAATTAATTCTAATAGAATTTTTATATAGATCCCACTACTCTTTTTTAGAGTACGGGGTATAACAAACAGTATAATTACGGTTATCCTAAAAACTTTGTTATTGTTTTGACAGATTTTAGATATTGTCAATATAAACAGTAGTTCCCGGGTTAAGTAAATTTGTTTGATATAGCAATTTTTTTTATTATTGCGTTTTGAAAACTTGTTTTTTAGCTTGAGTGGACGGTATGGGAAGGCTCTCTTAGTCTCAGATACAGGCGGACAAACTGTTAATGCTGATTAAGAATGTATGGTACTAGTTGTCCGATTTATATAAAATTTTATCAGGAAACATATTACGGTGGCAGAAGAAATATAACACATCTGCGTGGTAAAATAACAAATTGCTGTGTGATAACAAAAATTAAACGTACAGTCGACCACGCCGGCCTTGTAAAACTCTCTGCCTTTAATTTCGGATTATATGATTATTTTTTTGTACTCTCTTCAAGAGTATATTGGGTTTGTGCAAAAGTATGTAACAGGCAGAAAGAGGCGTGTCAGATCCCATAAAGTATATATATTCTTGATCAGCATCACAAGTCGAGTCGATATAGTCATGTCCATCTGTCCGTCTGTTTGTCTGTCCCTATGAACAAACAGATTTCAGAGATGGTAATATCTACAAGCTCGAGCTTGGTCTCAATCGATCACATATTTAGTCAGTCAATACAACAATCTGTTTTTTATATGTCAAGCCGTATTCAACTACAATGAGCAAAAAACTGGACACACCCCGGAAAACATTGGTGTTTTAACAGAATATCTCACTAACTATGTCACCTAGCATCATTTCAATTTCAATTATTTGTTACGAAGGTTCCTAGCGACAGCATTTAAAATTTTGGACTGCCACGCCCCCTTTTCCCACAATTAATAATATACAATTTAAACTTCAATGCCATTTTTAAGGCATTTTTTCTACTCGTACAGTATTGTAATAATGTAATTCAAGTGGAGACTAACTATATCAAACTATCCTGAAAGGTGCATTAAAATCGGACTATAAACAAGAAAACTGGAAGCGTTTTCTTCGTTTTCTTCGTATACATCCCTTCTATTTCATATCAAGTTTTCCTCTTTTAAACGCTCTAATTCGTATCATATTACTGGTTTAATTCCTTTGCAACATTCTGTGATACATCGGTTGTGTTTATACACATTGTTTTAATAAACTTTAAAGCCAGTTTTTAATAATTTTGTTTTTAAAGCAACAACAATTCCACAGCTAAACATTCTGTTTACTTATTTCTGCGTTTGTTTGTCGCTGTGTAACTTGTTCTTGTAATTTTACGCCGTTGCTTGGGCTAATATTTTGTTTGTGTAAACATTATCTCGGCGCTATCTTTGTGCTCTTTTCGTGCTATCTTCTATATTTACACTCTCGTCGCGCTCTCATCTGTTTTACCGCGCTCTATTATATTATTTTTGGGGTTGGAAGGTAATTCCGTTTTACTTGTTTTCGGTCGCCGCGGCCGCGCATAATTTGTTTTTGTGTATTACATTTGTTATTGTCGTAAGTAAACATCAGTAGCTTGAACATTAACCCTAGCTTGCCTTCTTACTTTTCCACTAATTTATTATTTCAACAGTGCTTATTAGCTTCTATTACATATTCTATTTTATTATATTAACTGCTTATATTAATTACCTCCACTATGTACGTCTGCTATAATTCAAATTGCCAGGTGCGAACAAACATTAAGATGGGTTTTGTTTGCTGCTGGCTATGTGAAAATATTTTACAAGAAAAATGTATAGGCCTCAACGCCCGGATTATCGACCTGATTGAGTCTAAATCATGTTTAAAGTGGATATGTGAAGCTTGTAGGGATGTCAAAAGGGACATTATGAGCTTCATGCGATACACTTAAAGAGGCTTTGGGGACCTATTTTTCAGATTTAAAAGTCTGTCCGATAGTTTCACTGCTTTGGATAAGGAGTTTAAAGACCTAAAAGTCTTAAATGATTCTCTAAAGCGTAAAAAGGCCAATTTTAGATTGTCGACTGGCCCAAACTTTCAGTCCCTCATCACATGTAACAATGAATGTTTATTTATTATATATAAAGATAATGTGTTGAACAGAATAATAATAATAATGTTGATTGAAATTAATGATTGACTCTCACAACTTTAAAACGCGTTGGCTACTTTTCAACTTTTAGCCCTGCTGCGTACGTCTTGCTTCTTCGCTTATTATATTCAACTACTCTTTCACTCTTTCTGGTGTAGCCACACCGCCCGCTTATTTCTTTAAAGATGCCACACTGTTTGGTGCATGCCACAGTGCCACTCTACATCACATACCCACAACGTCCGCACCTTCCGTAATAAATTTTTCATCCCCATCACCAAATATAATTGTTAGTAGTGATGACAACTTTATTTTACCCACAGAAGTTGTCCCCACGATTCCCGAAGTAATAGATTCTCATTCGTTAGTTGTCAATACTGTTGCAGTTGGTGAATCAAACAATGAGTCTATCAGAGCTGTAGCTTCCACGGAAGTAATTACGGTGTCTGATAAAAAGACTCTTGCAGGTGTTCCACCAAAGAAACAATTATTTCTTTCCATGCTTGCCCCTGATACTACATCGGATGATGTCAAGGCCTTTATTCAGGCTAAATCTGAAGCCAACATTACGGTGGAAAAATTTAAGTTCTCTTATCATCGGAAAATTTCCTCATTTAAAGTAAGTGTTCCTGCAAACATTTTAGTACAATTTGTTGTAAAGAATTTTGGCCGGACCATGTAATAGTAAAGGAGTATACAGCGAAGAAAAGAAATCGGACTTCGATTGCCTTCTAACCCTGTCCCGGCCTCTGATTCCGGAAAAAACTAACATCCTCCCACTCGTTTGTCTATCAAAATGTAAGAGGTCTTCGTAGTAAGCATCGCAATATGTATTTAAATAGTCTGTCTTTTCCATTTCATGTCGTGGCCTTTTCTGAAACATGGTTATGGCCCGATGTTCTAGACTATAAAATCTTTTTCAATATATTCGCTATCTACAGAAAAGATCGTACATCTCACCGAGGTGGTGGTGTGCTTATTGCCGTCGATGTTATCTTATCCTCGGAAGAAGTAACAAACGACGGCTCTGTGGATATTGATTTTGTTGCTATTAAGTAATGCCTATATAACATTAGAGTTTTTATCACTTGCTCCTATATTCCTCCTTCTTCTGACTCTTCTCAATATTTATTACACTTTTCTGCTATTAAATATATATGGATATCACAACCGTTTATGATACATTGAATTCCTTACTTGATGTCTGTGTTCCACTCTGTGTTCCAACTAGGTCTAACAATCCTATTTGGTTTACCCGTGAGTTAAAATTGCTTAAAAATAGAAAGTCTAAATTCTATATAAGTTTCAGGGAAACTGGCTCTTCCATGTATCTGTCGCGATATCTGATTGCTCGATCTGATTTCTATGTTTTGAATGACCGTTGTTATAAGGAATATCTTACTGACTGTGGGCAATAGTTCGAAGCGTAAATCATCAACGCTTCCATCTAGTGTGTTCTTTGAAAGAGAATCTGCTATTTCGGATAAGGCTATCGCCGACTTATTTGCCGATTTTTTTTCAAACAACTTATAGTAAGCACGAGTATAACAAAATCCCACTGTAACCTATCCTTATCATTTAAATTCCTTCAATTGTAATTTTACACCAGTCATCACCGAAAACTACTAAATCTGTTTTTTCACCTGGTCCAGACGGAGTCCCTGTCTGTGTGCTTAAAATCTATGCAGACGGCCTTTTAAACCCTTTGTATAAACTATTTACATTGTCCGTTGAAACATGCTGTGTTCCTGATGTTTGGAAATAATCTTACATTATTCCTCTTCACAAAAAGATGTTTGCAACTTTAGGGGTATTGCCAAGTTGTCTGCTATGCCCAAGGCTTTTGAGAAATTAATATCTCCTCAACTGCAAAATTTCTGTAGATCCATGATTTCACCCTGCCTGCATGGGTTTGTGAAATATAGATCCACTACCACTAACCTGTTAGTATTTACATCATTAGCACTGAAAGGCTTTGAGGGAAAATTGCAAGCTGACGTCATTTACACAGATTTCAGCAAGGCTTTTGACTCCGTTAATCACAGCCTATTAATACATAAGCTCAATCTTTTGGGTCTTTCCTATAACTTTACTTGTTTCGGCTGCTGAGTCTCTTCCATGTTACCAGGGTACAATCTGCTCTATGTAGATTTCAAATCTGGTGTCAAGCTAATTTATTAAATCTTAACTTAAGTAAGTGTAACGCAATGTCCTTCAGTAGGCGCCTCCCCTTTCAAAACAATTACATTCTGATTGGCAACTCTCTCGAAAGAGTTGAGTCGGTCACTGATTTGGGTATCTTTATGGATCCTAAGCTCCAGCTCAATAAGCATGTATTGTCAATTACTAACCGTACTTTGTGTCCTGGGCTTCATAAAGCGCTGGTCGAAAGAATTTAACGATCCCTATTTAACAAAAACACTTTTTACTGCCTTGGTACGGCCTATTCTTGAATATGGATCTTGTATTTGGTCACCCCAATACAGGATTCATCAGGATAGAATAGAATCTGTACAAAAACAATTTCTTCTTTTTGCACTAGGGGCTCTCAACTGGAATACTAACATACGCTTACCATCCTATCGTAGTAGACTTTTACTACTTAATGTTCCTTCTTTATCTGATCGTAGGACAGTGCTCGGTGTAATTTTCTTACACAAACTAATCAATGGTGAAATTGACTCTTCCGATTTACGCAGCCGGATTAATTTTGCTGTTCCGATTAGACCAACTAGAAACTTTCTTTCCCTCTCTCTTCAACCAAATTTGCTATCCATAATCCTTTCCGAATCCTATGCAGTAACTACAACAAACTTTCTCGTGTTGTAGGTAGTTCTATTTCGACCCCCTTAATTAGAACTTCTCTTCTTTGTCACCTGTCTAGATCTTAATTAAATTAGCTTAATAATTTAAGATGTATTGTATTTCGTTTTTAGTTATTTAATGTTCTAACAAATAAATTCGATTCGCGTTTATCGTTAGCCGTACGTTATGCGGTGTGCCCCTCGGTCGGTTGTGCGGGAGGTGGCTGCATTATTTGCAGGGTTCCGCGTGCCGACAGGCACGTTGCTTGTTGCTGCTGGGCCACTTGAATGCACTGTCCTGTTAGTACATCAACGTCCAAATAATACAAAAAATAATAATACAATATTGATAATTGAACGCAATATGAACGTATGAGTAAAAGCGAGACAGAAACATACAAGCACATGCTCGATCATTTTTGCTGCCTGTGTGGCGTCAGCACTGCCCGCAGACGCTGGCCGCGACGACTATACACATTCATACATATATGCACCATATATTGTCAAACGTATGTGTATTCGCATACAAACAAACAGATTATGCTTAGATTGTTTTTGTTTCATCGTGTTTTAATGCAAGTACAACACATTGTAATATCTATAGATCGGTTTTAATAATTTAATCGTGCTCGACTGCACTTTTCTTTCTTATTAAAATCGGTATCCAGGTATTACAATCCATAGTACTTGTATTAGGACACATTGAATCAAAAATAAGGTCTGAGCAAAATCGAATCACATTGGACCATTGCAAATGATATATTGTTAAAAGAAGACTACCGAAACATTTTAAAAAGCCATCTACAAAATTTTCTGGACAAGTGTGCATACCGAGAGGAAGAAATCAACATTCAATAAGATGGAGATCCGAATCACACTGACAAAATTGTCCGCGAATGTTTACAAGACCAAGATTTTAAGCGTATAAGAGCTTGAGGGCAACAAAGTTCCAAAAGAAACTTTGAAAAGATTGGTCTAGAGTATGCCAAATCGAATGAAATGTGTCATAGCTAATAAGGGTCTGTGGACAAAATATGAACTTTTCGATCAAATTTCACTTTGTTCATTAAAGGTGCAAAATTGTACACATAGCTGTTGCTTTAGTTTCTTTATATTCATTATATAGCTGATTTGTTTTTGTTTTTATTAAAATTTGCTAAGAATTAAAGACCTATTATTAGAAAAAAAGTTTTTGATGTCCTCGATTCGTTCGCTTTTTATTGACTACAAAGTTGAAAGTGTCAACTATGGAAACACTTTTGCTCCTTACTGTATATTCCGTTTGAACTTATTCTGAACGATACGATACAACTCTATTATGCAGATATCAAAACAGTTCGATACGTCGTTGAGTGCAGCTGCGCTGATGAGCTCAGATGAGCTCATGGTCAAGTATCCACGCCGTTAGTGACTTGATTAAAAATTATACCTTTTTTGGAGCGATTAACGCTGACTTATTGTGGATGACCAGATCGATGTGTAGAATCTACCGCCCAACATAGTCGGTTCGTTTGCAGAGACGATCGATAAATTTATGCAAGCTGACACGGATTTTCGGCTGTCTTCGGTGAACTTACAGTTAACTTTCTTGAAGGTTTACATACCTCCAGATTGTCCGCTGAATAAAACAAATTGAGGTTCTGGAAATGAGGAGGAAGAGGAGCAATGCAGATTTAGGACTTGGCATCAGCCTATTGCGCCAAGAACAACAAGTGGGGCGACTAATAAAGAACTTCCACCAATAACATTACTAACAAAAGCTTACATACATATTTTCATGATCGCACGCATGCTATGTATTTCAACTATCCTTATCGAACAATTATTTTCTATAGCTCCCATTTGTCAAGTAGGTTGAAAATCATGTCATATGTACATTGCAGTTGATTAATTGTGCGAATCTTGTTTTTATGATTCTTCGCTGCTATACCGTATACTTGGATCATAAACTTCCTACTGGGAGCCAGTATGCACTTACATATATATTAGCGCTATATCGCGCACAGACAATTTGTTGCTGGCACTCAACAGCCAAAACATTCTACGAGATTTATTCATAACTGTTTTACCACTGTGGTTACACGACATTACCAATTATCAATCTTTGATCCAATATTACAACAAGATATTTGTGTTTGTTGTACTTCTGCAGGCAATCACCGCTTAACAAAAGACCAGGACAACACAAACACTTTTTTATTCAAAGAGGAATAAGTATTCTCGAATGATGTTCATTGCGACATATGCACACTTGTTTCATGCTAAAATAGTAAAATCATCTGCGAACGTAGAGACCATCAATTGACCATTGTTTCTAGGAACGTCCTCCTTTTTGGGCATATCATGGACTATATAACGTTGTGCCAAGCGCACTGCCTTGCGGCACTCCAGCACAGAAGTATTTCGGACTTGATACAACACCATCCTGTATGGCGTTAAATGATATCTCACTCAAAAAGCTTGTTAGCAAGAGGTGGAATTGAGGGTTGACCCAATCCGGGATTTTAGAAAGTAATCCATCGTGTCATACCCTATCAAATACTTGTTGGACATTTAAGTAGGTCTCTACAACATATTATTTTGCATAGAATCCATCAAGTATATGGTGAACTACACGGTGTAATTGTTTTGGTGTTCCTTGTTGTAATCTAAACCAAATTGGAATTTCTTTTATATAGAAATAGCATTTATAACCAATCCAGATTCTCTTAATCTTTGAAGCATACACCTCTCTAGGATTTTCCCAAAAGCTGTTAGCAGACTTATTTGCCTGTATGATTCCTATTTAGACTTAATTATGACAGATTCCGACTAAAACGGTACGGTTATAGTTTGGCTGAAGGAGGAATATATATAATCTTGATCTGCACAAATAACTGACCGGATATGACGATGTTGATCTGTGATCATTCCATTCGATCTTAGGTCAGCTTTTTGATGAATAAGCTATGTAAAATAGCTCAACAAGCAAACTATTGCTCGATCTGTTTTCTCTTTTTTTAAGTGACCGTGGCTAAGGTATACCTTTCTGATTGTGGGCAACAGTTTCGAAGGAATACCAGATAATTTGAAAAATTCCTTTACTAGTGTAGTCCTTGAAAGAGAAGCTGCCAACTCTGATCAGGCTATTTATTTGACGATTGTTTTTAAAAATGTTCTTAACATGTAAATACTTTAAACTGTAATTTTCCGCCAGTAGTTGGTTCTTTTCAACCTGGTCCAAGGCTCTGCGCTATGAAACTGTACGATCGAACTTCAAATGCCCCTGTACAAACTATTTAAATTGTTCGCTCAATCATGCTTTTTCCTGATATTTCGAAAGCATCCTTTATTATTCCTCTTCATAAAAAAGGAAGCAAATCTAATTTCAAAAACTACTTGATGTAAATATTAATCCAGCAGATCCAGCTAATTTATTAAACCTTAACTACACTTCCTAACCTTTCTTCTTATAAAGCTGGTCGAACGACTTTACCGATCCATACATAACAAAAATTTGTATATTTTACTGATGCGTCCTATTCTTGAATACGTTTCATGTTTATGGTATCCCCGATACTGAATTCAACAGTATAGAATATAATTTTTACAGAAACAGTTTTTTCTTTTTGCCCTAAATGTCCTCAACTAATATATACTTTTACTAATAAGTCTGTCATCTCATGATGATCGTAGAACAATACTTGGTTTATAGAATTATACATTAAAAACACATTAGGAAAAGCTGAACTCATTCTAGTTTCTCATTTAAAAGTACGAGATCTAAACAGTTTTAAACCAACTTATTCTGCTTGAACAATATTAAATTATGATTAACATAAAATGTGCGTACATGAAACTTATATTAATAACTATAACTTTTTGTATTATGTATGTATGTACTGAAAAGTATGACTATTTGAAGACTAAGTGAGCAAAGTATGTGATTTATTTAAAAGTTATTATGTTAATTTTATTAAAATAAAAAGCAAAACACAATAGTTTAGTAACGTTTTCAAAGAAATAAAAACTTTTTTCATTTCAAAAAATAAAGAAAACTACAGTCGACCACGCGCGACCGTATAATACTCTCTGCATTTTTTCCCAATTAAATTACTAAAATCGGTATCGAGATATTACAATGGGTAGTACTTGCATTAAATAAAACACGTTGAAACATAAAAAATTTAAGCATAATCACACATATGTATGTATGTACACCTGTTTGTTTGTATCCGAATACACATACGTTTGAAAAAATATGATGCACATATGTATGTATGTGTGTACAGGCAGCGAAAACTTTCGAACATGTGCTTGTATGTTTCTGTCTTGCTTGTACTCATACGTTGATATAGCGTTCAATAAAACGCTTCTAGTTTTCTTGTTAATAGTCCGATTTTAATGAACCTTTCAGGATAGTTTGATATAGTTAGCCTTAAAAACGGAACGAAAATTGATAATTAGGCAAACCATTTAACTGAAATCAAAGAAGGAAACAAATTATTTAAGATATATGTACTCTGGTGTACTTAAACAAATAACTTTCCCGAAAAAAATTTGTTTTAAAAACACGTTGACATGAAAAATCGATTTTATTGGGGTCAAAGTATAAAATTTTTTGTTTTTATACCCCGTACTCTAAAAAAGAGTAAAGGGGTCTATTAAGTCTGTCAGAAGCGAAATGTGCGTAACAGGCAGAAGTAGTCGTGGCACACCTCATAAAAAATATATATTATTGATCAGCATCAATAGCCGAGTCGATATAGCCATGTCCGTCTGTCCGTATGAACACCTGGATCTTTTAAACTATAAAAGCTAGAACCACCAAATTTGGAATGAAAGTCCGTTATTATGTCAGGCAGTTTATTTCAAATTGTTGCCACACCCCTTACCGCCCCCGCAATAAGCAAAAAACCAGACACACCTCGAAAAAAATGTATGTTAATATCTCTGTAACTATGGCACATAAAAGCTCGAATTATTGTTATGCAAATTCCTAGAGACAGTCTTAATGCAATGCCATTCAAAATTTTGAGCTGTCGCCCCCTTTTCTCATAAGAGCCAAACAACTTTTAAACTTCAACGGCGTTTTTAAGGCATTTAATCAAATAGTAATTGTTGTAATTGTAATATTCGCTTAGAGACATATCATATCAAACTATCCTGAAGGTGGCATTAAAATCCATCTTTTATCAAGAAAGTTATCACGTTACAAAGTTTATTTAATGTAACTGCAATACCACCCTATGCGCAAGAGCGAGACAGAAACATACAAACATGTGTTCGAATGTTTTCGCTGCCTGTATGACGTCAGCGCTGCTCGCAGACGCTGCCGCGCCGACCAATGCTATACATACATACATATATATGTACATACATATAATTTCAAACGAATGCGTATTTGTATGTATAACATGTAAATGCTGATAATCGAAAGATTCTTGAAAGTGGCGCGTAGTGCAACTGGTAGAGTTGCGGCGCGTTGCGGAATCTTCGTCTGAGGTCGTAGGTTCGAATGCTGACAATGAAAATTGTTAATTTAATTTTTTTGTAAATTTCAATTCAAAATGTACAAATTTTAATTTTTAAATTTCGTTTAAAATTTTAATTCAAATTAAATACAAATGCGCATTACTATGGGAGTACGGGATCTTTTACAGTCGGCTCGATCGACTGTAGCCTATCTTACTTGTTTTTTTTTTTAAATTAAATTTTCTTCATAAAAAATTAATAATTTAAGTACACTAGATTGTAAATACGAATATTAAAACAATTGTTTGAATAACGCTTTTTGATACATCGTGATCACCGCAACAGTACTTTTCAAAAAAACCATTTCGAAATAATCGCGGGTAAAGTTTAGAGTCAACGTGGTCTATGAATAGAACCTGCGCGCTGCAAATGGCTGAAAACCATCGCTCCGATATGGATAAAATTTTGCAAAGATATTGTCGAAAGTATGTACTTTTAGAATATGCAACAAAAAAAATCGATTTTGCATGCGCCAACTTTGTATGTAACCTCTTAACCAAGAATAGTCGATTTAAGAAAAACTTGAAAAGTAATAAAGAGAAAGGAAAGCCAAGCGGCGAAGCTTGACTCAAACATTATTTAAAATTCAATGTATTTGCTTTTTGTTTATAAAATATCCCTTATTTTTCTGCTCACGCCATACGATGCGATATACGTCGTCATTTTTGTTCAACGTCCCTTAATTTTGTATGTGTGTCTGAAAGCGGGACTGCATCCTCTCACTCCTAAAACCATCCCTTACAACAAGAGTGCGCTTCAAACAAATAGAAAACAATTCAAATAATAGAATGACATTTTAGTTTTCATTGCGCGTTTCAATAAAATAGACGTGTTATTATATATTTTTATTCTCTTGTAACATCTTTAGTATAGGAAGTACTCGTTGCAATTTCTGTATATAGAACACAGGCTATTAGATTTTGTAAGTTTTGAATATTTCTTACTTCGACATTGATTATTTTTTCTTGTGTTTGTGTATTTCTGTGTACATACATTTAAACAACGAATCAATTTGGGGGTTGTTCTCATGTACATATGTATATCCAGACATTTATTGAAAAGTAACTATGCCGGCTCTCTGTTTTACAGATTATAGTCTTTATATATATAATACATTTTATTTACACTGTGCATGGCCATGATGAGTCGAAATGTTGAAAGAGAAGAAAGTATTTTTATCTATTTTCCTTAATGTGATATTTATGATATAACAATTTATTTAGATTGTGTACTCAAATAAAGTAGAGGCGTCTGCTAAGCTTGTAAAAAAAAAATTATTTTTAGCAGGCAGATATATTAAAGATGATTTGTATAAAAACATGTTTTTTTGTGTCTTATCCAACTCACACCATATGATTCAATACAGCTCAACCAATGTTAGTCAGGATTGGACACCATTTTCAATTGTTTCCAAGAAACCAATGCTATATTGCAGCATGAATATGTAAATTACATTTAATCTATTTAGAGACACAAAAGTTGTAACAAATTTTGTATACTCTTTGCCACGCCTCCTTTTGTAATTTATAATTCACGTGGAGAGTAACTAATATCAGACAATCCTAAAAGGTGCATACAAATCTGACTATAAACAAGAAAACTAGAAGCGTTACAATATTGATAATTGACCGCAATATCAATGCATGAGCGCAAGCGAGACCAAAACATACAAGCACATGTTCGAACGTTTTCGCTGCCTTTGTGGCGGCAACGCTGCCCGCTGACGCTGGCCGCGCCTACCAATGGAATACATACATACATACATATATGCATACATATAATTTCAAACGTGTGTGTATTTGCATACAAATAAACTCAGGTATGTTTGATTCTACTTGATTTTTTTTTGTTTCAACGCGTTTTAATGCAAGTGCTACACATTGTAATATCTCGATACCGATTTTAATAATTTAATCGGGAAAAAAATGCAGAGAGTATCATACGGTAGGGCGTGCTCGACTGTACTTTTCATCCAATAGGAAATGAAATATTTTTACATGCTGTTTTTAAGGCATTTTTTCTCATTGAGTATAATTGTTATTAGAAATTTGTTATTATATGAATCTCTCCTGCAAGTTGCATAAAAAGTCAAACCCCAATTCCACCGATTTTAATAAATTAGTGGGAAATAAAAGAAGAGAGTTTTGTCTTAATAAGCTTAAGCACGATAATGCACCGCCTGTCCTGTCTGTTGGTATGAACACCTTTGTACATACATATGTACATTATAGAGTGATTACACATACCAATTTGAAACAAGTAAAACAGGCTACAGTCGAGCAAGACGACTGTAAATACTTGGTCTGATACTACATATATTAACTGACATTCGTTCTAAATTTAGTGTCTCTAGCTCTTGCAGTCTCGAACTTACAGTATAGTTTGTCTATAAACGAAATATGTATAAATTACAATACGATAAGAACAGATGCCTTAAAAATGACATTACAGTTTGAAAATTATTTTATTTCTTGTGGAAAAGGGGGCGTGGCAGCCCAAAACTGGCATTGCATTTATGCAGTCGTTAGGAACCTGCGTAGAGCAATTTGTGTTCCTATGCGCCAAAGTTACTGAGAAATTTTTTAAAAAACATTTATTTTTGCGAAGTATGTCTAGTTTGTTGCTCATTGTGGGATAATGGGGAGTGGCATCGAAAAAAAAAAGATTTTTCTATTGACTGACTAAATATGCCGTCGATTGAGACCACGCTTGAACTTGTGCTCTAACCATCTTTGAAATTTGTTTGTTCACACGGACAGACAGACGGACATCGCTATATTAACTCGACTGTTGATGATGATCTTAATATCATAATAATCTCAGTCGAAACACTAAGTTTCTTATGTGTTACATTTTTGTTTTTTAAAGCTATGTGTCTATCTTTAATTATTTTAAGAAAAATTTATTCAGATTGGACAAACTTTATCCAGAATCAACAAACAGTTCCCGGCTAAAATTCAGTTAAATCATGGAAACCGCAAAACACTCCTACTGATTATGCTATTGCAGCAAAAATTATACATTAGATGTACTGTGTGGCACAATTTGGCCAGAATGCGATAACCTGACTGTATTAAAATTGTATTATGCAGAAAAGTATTAATAATGCTCGCTTCTAAAAATGTTTGTTTTTTTTTTATATTGCAGTAGGATCTGCCACAATTCCGTCTACGTGGGCACCAGTTCATGCCGGTCCACCGGGTCAACTTGGATCGGCAGAAACAAATGGCAACATGGTGGACAGTAAAAATTTGGATGTTGGCGACATGAGTGATGTAAGTTTTTCTAAAAATATTAACACACCAATTTAACAGCCAAATTAAAAAAAGTTTTTTATACTCTCTGCAAGAGTATATTGGGTTTGTGCAAAAGTATGTAACAGGCAGAAGGAGGCGTGGCAGACCCCGTAAAGTATATATTCTTGATCAGCATCACAAGCCGAGTCGATAAAGCTATGTCTGTCTGTCTGTCCATCGGCGAATATCTTAATGACCAATTTTCTAATGGAGGTTCCTAGCGACAGCGTTAATGCATTGATATTTAAAATTTCCATTCGCCCACAAAGAGCAAAAAACTAGACACCTCGGAAAAAATCGGTGTTTCCGGAGAATATTTCAGTAACTATGGCACCTAGGTTCACCAATTTTGGTATGGAGCGTTCCTAACGACAGATTAAATGCATTGCCATTTAAAATTTTGGACTGCCACGCCCCCTTTTCCCACAATACATAAACAACTTTCGTTCCGTTTTTAGGCATTGGCTCATATAGTACAGCATTATAATTGCATAATTCGAGTGGAGGCTAACTATTTCAAACTATTCCTGAAAGGTGCATTAAAATCGGATTATAAACAAGAAAACTAGAAGCGTTACAATATTGATAATTGAACGCAATATCACTAATGAGTGCAAGCGAGACAGAAACGTTCTCGCTGCCTGTGTGGCTGCAGCGCTGCCCGCAGTCGCTGGCAGCGCCAAATACACACATACATACATGTATGAACACATATAATGTCAAACGTATGTGTATTCGCATACAAACAAACAGATGTATGTGTGATTATGCTTAGATTGTTTTTGTTTCAAAGTGTTTTAATGCAAGTAATAGATATTGTAATATCTTGATACCGGTTTTAATAATTTAACCGGGAAAAAAATTCAGAGAGTATTATACGGTTGGTCGTGCTCGACTGTACTTTTCTTTCTTGTTTTTAGAACCCGTACTCTAAAAAAAAGTAGAGGGGTCTGTTATATTTGTCAGAAGCGAAATGTGCGTAACAGGCAGAAGGAGGCGTGGCAGACCCCATAAAGTATATATCATATATTCTTGATCAGCATCGAAAGACGAATTGATATAACCATGTCCGTCTGTCCGTATGAACACCTGGATCTTTTAAACTACAAAAGCTAGAGCCACCAAATTTGGAATGAAAGTCCGTTATTATGTCAGGCAGATCAAGTTTATTTAAAATTGTTGCCACGCCCCTTACCGCCTCCGCAACGAGTAAAAAGCCAGACACACCACGAAAAAATATATGTTTTAGGTTAATATCTCAGTAACTATGGCACTTAGGAACACCAATTCCGGCATGCAGGTTCCTACAGACAGCCTTAATGCAATGCTATTCAAAATGTTGAGCTCCCACGCCCCCTTTTCTCATATGAGCTAAAAAACTTTTAAACTTCAAACCAGGATTTAAGGCATTTAGTCAAATATTATAGTGTTTGTAATTAATTATTCGTTTAGAGGAATATCATATCAAACTATTCTGCGAGCGGCTTTTAAATCCGTACATTAACAAAAAAGTTAAAAGGTTAGAAAAATTATGTAATTTAGCTGAAATTTCGCTGCCTGTGTGACGTCAGTGCTGCTCGCAGACGCTGCGACGCTGCCGTGCCGACCAGTGCTAGGCTCGCATATATACATATGTGCATACACATAATTTCAAACGAGTGTGTACTTGTATGTTTAAAATGTAAATGCTGATAATCGAAATGTTATTGAAAGAGGCGCGTGGTGCAACTGGTAGAGCGCATTGTGAAATCTTTGTCTGAGGGTCTTAGGTTCGAATGCTGACAATGAGAATTGCTAATTTAATTTTTTTTAAATATCAATTCAAAATGTACATATAAACTTAAAATTTTTCAATTTCGTTATTAAATTTTAACTCAAACTAAATACAAATGCGCATTACAATGGGAGTACGGGGTCTTTTACAGTCGGCTCGATCGACTGTAGCCTTTCTTACTTGTTTATGTTACTCAATGCACTATGGTTCACAATTCGTCATATTTGGCATAAAGTCGATTTTTCGATGTAAATAAAGCTTTGTTTTTTTATTTTAATCATAAAGTAAATTCATAATTCTTTATAAAAATTGTTATAAAAAGATTTAAAAGCGCCACAGAAGCTTTTTGAGAGCTTTTAAAAGTGAGCTAGCGATCAGCTGATTTCTTAATAGAAACTGGCTCCAAAACAATTAGTTGCTTTATGTTGTACCACACGCGTCAAATTGGTCCAGAAAACTCAACTAAATTATGGACAGTATTCTTAAAGGTATGCACTATCTGATGTATATTGTTATTTTATGTGTTATTCTAGTGATTTAGTGTTGTGTAATATCCAATTTATGTGTATTTTTTTAGAAAACTAACTTGCGTTCTCCGTGTTTCTTGGAATATAACTAATAAGCTGTTCCATGCTGAAAGCATCTTATTGGTCCAGATTATACTTGTGAGTGTTTTCTTTAGCTCCAAAACAAAAACTCATCCCCGTTCGTCCCCCTTTTTGCACATTTTGGTAATATATAGGAACGTTCGAGTTGAGTCACAGCGAACTTATCGATATATGGCGCAGCAACAACCGCAAAATTTAATGTGTATCGGATTGTATATACGCCGAAACAAATAAAAACACTCACAAAATATTCAGTAATTTTTATAGTTACATTCATAAATATCTTCCAAAATGTAATTATATGCTTGAACGCTTCATGTCTAAGCATACTGTATGGTTGGCGTCTAACATATCAATAACAATCGGTGATACATGCAAGACACCACAACAAATCGGACGTCCAACATTATCTTATACGAATGCGGGTACAAGATGGAAAAGGAAATTGGTGTGTGAGCTTGCTAAAGAGAATAATGGTGAGACAAATTTTCTTGCACATGCTGCAGCAGTCTCTGGAATGGAAGGAATGCAAGAAGGACGCAGCTTTCGTTCTTAAAAAAACAATAACAACACCCGAATACATAACTGAATTGAGAAAGAAATTTGATATTCCAAAACCCATTCCACTTACATCCGATGAAGCTTTGGCCTACCTTCTGGAAAATGCACTTACAAAACGGCAATACATGAACAATAGACTTATGAATAAAAATGGATTCTAAATTACAATTCCGTCCTGTGGATATTAAAGTAACGGAAACCTCACCAGAAGTATCGTTACAATACCTCTTTGATCCTACTGCGCACCGAATAATTAAAATGCAAGCCGATGTATTTAATCAAATTCCAAACAGTTCAGAAATCAAACTAAAATGCAGCTATATATTTGATTGTTCAACGGGTCATTCAATATACAAGCAGAAGTTCCATTTTTGTAACTTCTGTTATACCCATAAAAATTACAGACACCTTTAATCAACAAATATGGAACAATAGAACACCACAATCCATACGATTTTGCAGACCTCTGAAAATTGAACTGTTAAAAGAAACTACGGCCCACACAATAATAAAAAAAAAACTTTTTAGATTCCCAAATTAGTAATCTTAAGCCTTCTGTTTATAAACTGAATGATAATCGTTACCTAAGAGATAAAAGATTTTAGTTCAGAATAGTTTGTCCCAAAAGCTGGAGCTTTGCAGTTTGGAGTAAGTTCATTACATGCCTGGATAAGGTTTTTAGAATTTGTATTGAACATATCATATAAAATTGAATTTAAAAAATGACATTTTAAAGGAGATGATAAGATTGAAATGAGCAAACGGAAAAAATAAAAAATAAAGTTTTGGAACGAAATAGGTCTACGGATAAGCATGCCAAAGCAGAATGGATGCGTAAAGAGCAATGATGGTAATACAAGAAGAGCAAGAAGAGCTTTAGCCAATACTAAAGAATTAGCATCAATTACCCACTTTAGCGAAGAACTTTAAAATAACTTTCACGTCATTTTAATCGCTATTTCATCCAACTTCTACATAAATTCGGAAACATTTCGATCGTTTTGTGAAACAACGTTTTTGTTATATATGAGTAGCTACCCATGGTATCCGATTTCAACAATTTATAAAATATTGGTTCACAGTTACCAAATTAATAATACGACCTTGGTTCCACTAGGATGATTGGGCGAAAATGCTTCTGAAGCGCGCAACAAAGTGTACAAGAAGGACAGATTGTCGCATTCAAGGAAAAATAGTCGGATAAAAACTATGACCGACATATTTCACAGAGCCTTAGATGCATCGGATCAATTTCTGTCGAGTGTTTGTCTAAAGGAAAGGGAAAGAAAAAATAAAACAAGAAAAGACGGTTATCTTCGGCTCGCCGAAGATTAAATACCCTTGCAGTTATGAATATTGTGTTAGTTTGGTTTCAATCACCAATTATTTCTATGGTAGCTATATGATGTAGAAGTCCGATTTAGATGAAATTCAGCAGCCGGAGAACGATTAGAAATGCATATCGGGTGAATTTGGTTGAAATCGGTCAATAGACACCGAAAATATTCATACATTTGCATGCATTTCGACCGATTGTTTCTATAGGAGCTATATGATGCGTGCAGGGAGAATACACATCTGTACCGTTTCATTAAGATAGCTTTAAAACTGAGAGACTAGTTCGCATAGAAACAGACGGACATGGCTATATCGACTCGGCTGTTGATGCTGATCAAGAATATATATACTTTATGTGGTCGGAAACGCCTCCTTCAATGCGTTACAAACTTCGTGACAAAAACAATACAAGGGCACAATGCAAGGGTATAAAAAAAAACCTTCTCGAAAGAGCTATTAAGTCTTTTGGATCTTCCCTCATCAGCTGCAAATGAAAACGAATCGCAGTGCGATTCTGATGACGATGAGGATTTTTATAATATTAAATTGGAAGAAGAAAATAATAGCATTAAAAAAAAAAGTAAGTAAATAAATAAAACAGGAAATATATATTTTTCTAAGTATATTATCGATCAGTTTTGCAGGGGCGGCAAGAGTGGGCGTGGTCTCACCGGCCTATTAATATCATAAAAATAAAATGTGCGGTGTTCGAATCATGTAACTCAATTTTACTACTTTATGCCAAAAAAAAACGACTTGTGGATCATAGTGCAATGTAAATAAGTACTGGCTTTCTTATGGTTCGTCAGGAGTGGTTAATAATTTTATTTATTTTAAACTTTTGTATAAAACGTATTTGCTGCTATTAAAATAGTTTTCACATTCATTATTTTATTGTAGGATGAGAAAGATTTGTCATCTGCCGATGCTGAAGGTGTATGGAGTCCAGACATAGAGCAAAGCTTTCAGGAAGCCCTTTCTATATATCCACCATGTGGGCGAAGAAAAATTATTTTATCAGATGAGGGTAAAATGTATGGTAAGTACTTTAAATCATTTAACATACCATAATTTTAACTAGCATAAAAATTAGAACGTACATTAACCGAAGGTTTTTACCTTATTCGTTTAGTAAACATTATAACTAACACTTTATATAATTTGTGTGTAAAAATTGTTATGGGAGCTATAGGATATGGTTGTCCACTACATGTCTTCAAACAAATTTTGTATTTTTGACCGATTTGTGCTAGGGAACCTTTAGAATATAGTCGCCCAATCCAGATCAAACTTGCCGTGGATTGTTTTAATGACAACACACCAAATTTTGTCATTTGAGCTTTAGATTCCAAGTTATTGTGTTATACAAATATGTTTTTTAATTTGTGGCATCCGGTGATATATCATGGTTTCATAATCATGAAATTAAATCTTCGGAAATAATTTGAGCTTTAATTGATTGACCAAGAGTAGAAGGGGCTTTTACATATGCGTTGGTTGATCAGCATCAAAAGCCGAATCGATATTGAAATGTCCATCTGTCCGTTTGCCTGCCCGGTGTCCGGATGAACACCAAGCTCTTCGAGACTTTAGCGGCAGAGCAGCGTCGTCGGGTGATGTAGTCTTTGCAAACGCTTCGAGGTAGCAGTGGTCATCAAAACTAATGGGGCGGCATGCAGGCGGGCACAGCGGCGGCTGAGGCAGCAGCCGACACGGTAGTCTACGCAACTTCAACGAAGGAGGCGCAAGTCACCATCTGAGGCACACTGCAGTAGACTGGCATCAGGGACAGTCGTCGGATGGACGTAAGGCGTGCGGACACAAGCCGCAACAGTAGTCGTCGCTGCGGCTGGAGTAACTTAAATCAGCACTTAAATTAATCAGCAGGCGTGTCAGCAGATTTAGCAGCAGTTGAGGCTGTTGTAGACATCAGAAGCTCGGACGCGGTGGCCATCGGGTTAGCTGACTTGATGGCCTTTGCGTATAGTTTCTCCATTTTCGTCAGTATATCTGACAGTGGCACCTCGATATTACAAAGTCTTAAACATCTCCTCTTGCTCATGGTGACATCTCGCAAACTTCTAGATTTTCTTCAGGTTCTGCGTAGGGCGCTGAAATATACTTCTTTTTGAGTTCATATCCCACTTCTGAGTTGTAAAAGACAAAAAAGTTGATTATTTTCGTTTGGATGGTTGGCTTATCGTCAGATTTTATTTAATACGATGATAGCAAAGTCAGAACACGTCTGCATCTCATCACGGTAACCGGAAGAAGAGACGTAATCAAGCCTCGCTTTTCCTAATTTCAGGAGGTTCTGAGTACTCCTTAATCGATACTTATCCTAGACGAAACGACTAAATCAATACTTAACATTACTTGCCATTTGGTCAATTAAGCTGTTAAAACTGTTAATGGACTAAATTAAGAACTTGGCTGTGACCGAGCCCAAACACTCGCTTTCCGCCTCAATTTTGTTAACCTCTTCTTTAGTGAAAACTATCAAATTACAACACAAACCCCAATAAACCCCAATGATCTTAGGCAACAAAAAAAAAACGCATTTTTATTTTTAATCTCTAAACAAATTTTTACGAGCGAATCACTTAACATACATATGCACTTCGTCTAATCAAATTTATCTTACAAAAATCTTAAATAATAAACCTTCTTTGCTCGTTGGCAGCGTTGTCGCTAAAGCCGTCAACACCAAGTGACCGTACACCAAAAGTGCACCGTAAAGGCTTCGTGCATAATTTCTCAGTTCCAGGCGGATGTTGTGCAATATAAGTTGCCAATGGCTGAGTTGCTGTTAGAATCCGTTAGCGTTTGCCGAATTTGGTACTGCGCTTATGCAATTTCGCTTAACGATAATACTGAAACAGCAAGTCACATACTTCACTTGTCACAAACTTCTCTCCTCTTCAACACGGCGAGAAGCTGTGGTTAACTTGCTTGCCATCCAACTTTTTGGCCCAATATATGTTCGTAATTTTTTACAACTTTCAGGTTGTGCGTACTCGTAGTCCAACCATACTTCTTCTTTTACTTATATCCCAGTGAAGCAAGCACTAACTTGCCCTGTTGGCCCAGAGAGGGTTGTCTACGTAATGTTTCTACGCCTTTTGTTGAGGTTGTTCTGAAATCTCCTGAGCGCATAAGCCTTTGCTAGTTCGCAAAGATTCGTTTTCTTTTTCGTTGTCTGCAACCATAATAAAATCACATTGAGTCATATAGTCTGCATTTATATGCGTATCAGACTCTTTCGCCCGCTTACACATAGACCTGACTGTCATGTAATTTTGCTTCTCCTCTTTCAAATCTTTTCATTAAATAGTCTATCACTGGACTCCACAGAAGAGGGAATAGAACTTCCCCTGGGGGTGCCTCATTTATCCGTTTCTATTTTTGCATATGCATATCAGCGTCTAACATTCAGACCTGACTGTATGACAGCTAATTTGGTAATCCTCTTTCAAATCTCTTCATTAAATAGTCCAATAGAAGAGTGAATAAAACTCCCTCAGAGGGTGCCTCTATTTACTCGTAGGACTTCCGTGTCTGCACCCCACTCCGTCTGATTTACCGTGCAGCCTAGGACTTTTTGATCCCGTGAAATTGACTGTGTTGGTGTTGATAGATTCTTCTCGGTCGAAAATGGTTTAAGTAGTGTCGTTGTTGAATGCACCTGCTATCTCTCTTCAGAAACTCTACATTAGGTTATCATATTTTAAATAAGACATTTGAAAGCATGTAGGCCTTTATGTACGAGTGAAATAAAACAATTAAGAAAGGCTAGAGTCGAGCAAGTCGACTATAAAAGGCCACGTACTCAAAGTAGTGTGATCAGCATCAACAGCGGAGTCGATATAGCGATGTTCGTCTGTCTGTCTGTCCATCGTCCCTTAAACACTTAGATTTTAGAAACTACAAGAGCTAGAGCAACAAAATTTGGAATAGAAGTCTGTCTATTATTAGGCAGATAAAGTTAATTTAGAACTTTTGACACGCCCTTACGACTCTCGCAAATAGCAAAAAAAAACATTTGCATAATACCATAACTTTAAACGACCAAATTTACACATTATGGGAATGGTACCATCAGGGCCGGATTTACATAGGGGCCAGTGCGCCTCCACGACGAGAGGGCCTCCACCACGCGGAATGGAAAATGTTGTAAATCGCTGTTTTATACCAAATTAATGTTCAAAGAAGTTCGTAAAGAAACTAACTATTAACAAGTAAGAAAGGCTACAGTCGATCGAGCCGACTGCAAAAGACCCCGTACTCCCAAAATAATGCGCATTTGTATTTAATTTGAATTAAAATATAATAACGAAATTTAAAAATTAAAATTTATTTGTATATTTTGAATTGATATTTAAAAAAAATTAAATTAGCAATTCTCATTGCCATCATTCGAACCTACGACCCTCAGGCAACGATTTCACATCGCGCTGTAACTCTACCATTCGCACCACGCGCTATTTTCAAGCATGTTCCGCTTATTCGCATTTACATGTTATACATACAAGTACACACTCGTTTGAAATTATGTGTATGCACATATGTATGTATGCGTGCCTAGCACTGGTCGGCACGGCGGCGTCGCAACGTCGCAGCAACGCAGCGTCTGCGAGCAGCGCTGACGTCACACAGGCGGCGAAATTGCAGCTAAATTACATAAGCTTTCTAACCTAATAACTTTTTTGTTAATTGACGGATTTTAACGCCGCTCGAAATATAGTTTGATATGATATTCCTCTCTTCGAATAATTAATTATAAACACTGTACTATTTGACTAAATGCCCTCAATCCTGCAAATTTTGAGCTTGAAATTTTGAAAGTTTTTTAGCTTTTGTGAGAAAAGGGGGCGTGGCAGGCCAAAATTTTGAATGGCATTGCATTAAGGCTGTCTCTAGCAACTCTAGCAAGCAGAAATGGTGTTCCTAAGTGCCATAGTTACTGAGTTATTTGCCTAAAACTACATTTTTTTTCGAGGTGTGTCTGGTTTTTTGCTTATTGCGGGGGCGGTGAGGGGCGTGGCAAAAATTTGAAATAAACTTAACCTGCGTAAGATAATAACGGACTTTCATTATAAATTTGGTGGCTCTAGCTTTTGTAGTTTAAAAGATCCAGGTGTTCATACGGACGGACGGACGGACAGACGGACATGGCTATATCGACTCGGCTGTTGATGCTGATCAAGAATATATATACTTTATGGGGTCGGCCACGCCTCCTTCTGCCTGTTACGCACATTTCGCTTCTGACAAACCTAATAGACCCCTCTACTCTTTTTTAGAGTACGGGGTCTAAAAATGACTAAATATGTGATCGATTGAGACCAAACTCAAACTTGTAGCTTTTACCATCTTTGAAATCTGTTTGTTCATAAGAACAGACGGACCGACATGGCTATATCGACTCGGCTTGTGATGCTGATAAAGAATGTACATATATACTTTATGGGGTATGCCACGCCTCCTTCTGCATGTTACATACTTCTGCACAAACCCAATATACTCTTGCAAAGAGTATAAAAAGTAAACCAGGACAATTCCATAAAATATGCTTTCTTTTGTACAGCCGAGTCGATATATGTAGTAATATCTGTCTATCTGCGTACATCTCAGAGATATACCAGAGACTATTAAAACTAGATACATCAAGATTGTTATGAGAGTCTGTCCTTTTACAGTCGGCTCATTAGACAGTGACGTTCTTTAGTAGATGATTTTCATTTTTAAATATATCTCAATTTTAAGTCTAAAACAATCCACTCTTAAATTTTGTTCGATTAGTTACAATATTGTTTACTTTTATCACTTAATGGTAATATTACTTTATAAATGCATTTTTGTATAGTAATTTGTTCTACAATTTATTAATTGACATATATTTTTAAGTAAATTTCAAACATTTAATTATTTAAAATAATTTTAAAATTTGTTTAACAATTTTTACAGGCCGAAATGAGTTAATTGCGCGGTACATCAAATTGCGCACAGGAAAAACGAGAACCCGCAAACAAGTGAGCTCCCATATCCAAGTTCTCGCCAGACGAAAACTTCGAGAAATTCAAGCCAAAATCAAAGTCGTAAGTTACAACATTTTTTTACTAGTATAGTTTCGATATTTCGATTCAATTTATTGTTGACACAAGGTGTCCGTGGGTTAGAATAGATTACGATATGTAATGCCATCTATTTTCATTACAGTAATTAATAAAAAATAATATAAATTTGGTGTAGAGTTATACCGAAAGAAAAACGCTGTATGGACTATTTGTATATTCACATGTGGACTTAAAATCTGGAGCAAGTTACAAGAGTGTCTGTGCAAAATGTTTGTCGTTGGACAATGGTATGGGGATACCAGCAACAAAAACAAAAACTAGAACTGCGAATAAGGAAACATTGAATGAAGTTTCGGACAAGAATCTTTCGAAATCATAGTTTCTTGTCCGAAACTTCATCCAATATTCTAGTTTTTGTTGCTGAGCACTGCATGGACACACTGCACTTAATCGCATGGCTGTCCGCCAGGTTTAACGCTGTGGAATTTGGCGCCGTGATGTGTCGCAATCTCCGCGGCTTTTCCAAGTGCAAAGCCTTCTGCGTGAAATATGCTCCAGTGATCAAGAAGCTTTTGCGAAAATCTGGTATTTGGATTTTCACAGTATACAGTATAGATGTTGAGGTGTCCGCTTGCCAAGATGTGCATTCCATCCTTCTTCTTTTCTCGGACGTCTAAACATTTTTAAGGCTTCTATTGGAAGCGGGTGCTCTGCGTTAGATAAGCATGTTAGCCTGCTCTGAAATTTACAGCGGCTCTCATTTCGTATACAACCAAGAATAAAACGCAAAGTAGTGGGTTGACCTTAGCCAGCAACTACATTTTCTGTTGAATTTCTCAATCCCAGGCTATCTATTGACTGTGAACTGACTTATAGTCAAATTCCTCTCTACTTCGACAGTTTGCAGCGTATATGCATCCTTTTTAACTGAGCTTGTATCGATGAAAACCAAGCGAGGTATCGTTTGGCGATGTCCTTAATGGAGACTCTCTAGCTTTAGGGCAGAGCAGTCTCTGGGGACCGTACTATAGATCCTCCTGGCTGTCGTTTGACGGCCTTCTTCTATCCTTATTGGCAGTAGCTATAAGACTGACCTTACTTGTTTCCGTCAAATAAAAGACTAACTTATTAAACCTGATGTTCATTTCATTCGACGTGAACTCAGAATAATATCCGAATAAATTGTTATCAAAACTTACCTTCTGACAATTAGTCCAAATAGGTTATTGCTATTTTTACCTCACAGATGTTTGTGCTTTAATAGTGATTTGACAATTTACGTAAAATAAATAAAATTAATTTGTTTATACTCTCTCTCAGCAATTTTGGCAACCTGGTCTGCAACCGAGCACGTCCCAAGAGTAAGTCGAATTGCCCTAAATAAAACCAATTAAAGAAACGCATTTGCATTGACCAATAGCTTTTATGACTACAGCATTAAACCATTCGCACAACCGCCGTATACTCCAGGAAAACCTTCGACGGCGGTTTCCGGTGAGATTGAGACCGGTATACCGCCAGCACAGTTGCCTTGGGAGGGGCGTGCCATTGCCACACACAAATTCCGCTTACTTGAGTTCACGGCGTTTATGGAAATCCAAAGAGATGAAATCGTAAGCAATATTTTTAGCGTCTGAAAAAATTATTGCTCTTTTATTGCTGATGAGAGTTAATTTTTCTTATTTCTTCTTTCCAGTATCACCGACATCTGTTCGTTCAGCTGGGAGGCAAGCCATCTTTTTCCGATCCGATACTTGAGGTGGGTATATCCTAAGAATATTTTGTTGATAAATATTTTTAACAGTATATTTAATTCGTCAGACTGTTGACATTCGACAAATATTTGACAAATTCCCTGAGAAATCCGGTGGTCTCAAAGATCTCTATGAAAAAGGTCCACAAAATGCGTTTTACCTTGTAAAATGTTGGGCAGATCTCAACACGGACGTAACTACCGGCAGCGAAGCGGGTGATTTCTATGGTGTTACGAGCCAGTAAGCTTATAAGATTGAATTATATTGTTACACAAATATGATAATTAAGTGTTATTTATTCAAATATAGATATGAAAGCAATGAAAACATTGAGCTTATATGCTCCACCATAGTTTGTTCCTTTGGCAAACAGGTCGTGGAAAAAGTTGAAAAAGAGTACTCACGCCTGGAAAACAATCGTTACATGTATCGCATTCAGCGCTCGCCAATGTGCGAGTATATGATAAATTTTATACAAAAATTAAAGAATTTGCCTGAACGTTACATGATGAATAGCGTTCTCGAAAACTTTACCATATTACAAGTGAGTACATGATATGGATTTTTGATTGTCACTTTTAAACAATTATTTCACAAACATTGTTATTATTCTAATTTTTATGTTTGCCTTCCACGCTTTTATTTGGTTAGGTTATGCGAGCACGTGAAACCGAAGAGACATTGCTTTGTATAGCGTATGTATTCGAAGTGGCAGCACAAAATAGCGGCACAACGCATCACATCTACCGACTTATAAAAGAATAGCAAGAACTACATAAGGCAGCATTCACTTTGTACGTGAACCCCACCAATGTAAAAATGTATGAATATATCAACAATAATTCGAGTAGAAGCCATAACAATAAAATCATTTACACAAAGAACAGCAGCATCAACACATATACCTACCATGGCTGCATCAATAAAAGCCACAATATGCACAACACTGAAACTTACAATGCCAGAAAAATTATCATCATAAGTATGAATATAACAGTTGGCAACCCAGTTTCGGAAAAAGCTGAAAAACAGTCCGGAAACGACTTCGTTAATAACCAACACTTTGCAACTGTCCTCCAGTATCAACGTTTTAGAAGCATTTTAGTTATGACGCGGGTAAATGACGCGATATACATACATTATTGCACGTACAACCAGAAAACAAGTTATAGCTGCAATAGCAACAGAATTCGAAGCAATTGCGTCAAAAGTCACTTTCACATGATTGGTGTAACTTACAAAAAATTATAAGTATAAAACAAGAGGAGGAACTTGTATCTTACATGGATCGTTACTAATTAACAGAAAAAGCGTCAATATAGTAAAAAACAGCACCATAAGCATTTTCCTCATTTAATCTTATTCAAACTGTTACTTATCGCCAAGGAATATTAGGAGCTTAATGATACTGCTGAGAGTGCGACTGCCAGTTTCAGTACAGAAATGCAAAACGGACTGACACCTCGTATGATGCCGCACATACATACATAATCTGAATACATACATATGTACGTATGCTATATGTACATACATTTAAGAATGTGAATGATGTGCATATTTTCAGAAAACCCGACCGAACGTTAATATGTCACCAACACTGAACATTAGCAGTAGCCAATAAATGAGACAGTTAAAGCCAACTAATCAAATCGACTTTTAAGATTTTAAAAACATGTTGAGGCTAATTGTAGCAGAACTTATTTTTATATTCCTATATATTTATTTTTATACCTAAATATAAATAAAATTGGATTAAAATTTGCCCTCAATATGCAAGACAATCCTCTTTCTGGATATTACCTTTTGTACTGTGCATTGTATGCGTTTCCTTGCAAAAGTTAAGTATGCCGATAAACTATGTATGTAAATACGGTTTTTATGGAATATATATGTATGTACATTTTAGATGTCTGCATGAATAGCAGAAAAAGCATATTCGAGTGAACAATAGTCAAAATGAGTTGAGTGAATTCGAATGCAAAGCAGAACAAGTTTGAATGAGTGAGTGCGCTAGCGTAGGACTCAGAGGCACAACGTTCAAAACGTGAAAATCAATGAATTTAATGAGTGGGAATGCGACAAAGTTTCCGTGTTGGATTCGAATGCATTCATATGCTTAAGCGGTTACTGAGCGTTGTTGTTGTAGTATTTGCGCGAAATGAGTAGAGACAACGAAGAGAGAAAAACGAAAAATTCTTTGTAATTATTGTATTTTTTTTGTACATTTGCATTGTAATTTATACATTAACTTATACATTTATAAAATGTTCTTAAAAATTGTTGTGTAAAAACATAATTTTATTTATGTATATTTATTTTCTGGATTTGTTGCTACAAGACAACGTTTCTCGATTATAAGATTTCGGGCGTATGAAAACGTCATATACATATATATATTTATATAAGTTAATAGTTTATATACTCAGACTGTTTACTTGTGATCTCTGCACGAAGTTAAATCAGCGAAATAGAATTATTACTTGTTCGTTTATTGGTCAAATCCGTACTGAAATATAAATGACAAAATATTCTTAACATAAGCTAGCCCTGACCTATAATCGCTGTGTCAGCGATTATGCTGAATGGATTATGTTTCAACGTCGCGACGGTGCATGGAATGTTGACGGCAACGTATTGTGGAGTTTGGCATAATTGGCATTAGGCATTATTGCAGCTTTGCTGATCGTGCAGAACTGCAGTCGTTGACTTTGTCTGACCGGATGTGTTAACTCCTCCCTCACTAGTTTGAAGGCCGTTCTCGGTTTTCCTCAAAGTGTCGATGACAGCTCGTATCGAGATTTGTTGTTTATTCTCTTTGCATTTTTGATGAACCTTGAAGACGACGAGACCGATGATCAAAGTGACAGGGGATGCTGCAAACATCATAGGCCATATTGACAGTTTTTTTTCGATGTTTCCAATATATTGAAGATTCTCAAAGTTCAGCCTCTGAAGATAGGGCATGCTTAAAATCTCTCGGTGGCCAGTTATGTTTAGGGTTGTCGATATTGCTGGGTCTGGATGACGCCTGAGTATGTTTTTGGTATTTTCAAAGAGAGACCCATTCACGTGGATTTCCTCATCAAACGTCAGCAGGTGTGTGCCGTGAATGACTCTATCAGTGTTGCTATACTGTATTGTAGCTGTAGCTTCGTTGATAACGATGATACCATCGTCAATTACCATCAGTGGCTGCAGATGGCTGGGACGAGTCTTACAGTGTGCTATACTATACCTCCAGAATGTAGTTGTTGCGCACAAGTTGCTGATTTCCGCTGTTTGCAGAATGTAGAGGTGAGAGTAGCGGTGCAGTTTCCGATTGCTAAGATATTGTTACCACAATCTGCGACGTTGTTATTTTCTTCGAGGTCAAGTATCGTTCCATTATGTTGAACGGGGAATATGGTTATTTTCTTACATACATATTACGCTAGGATTTGGGTACTTGATAAGAAAGTGTACAAAATTATGATCTAAAAAGACTTTTACATAGGCTATTTCAATTAAATCTGTTATAGTTAAATTTGTAGAGTGCTCATTTAAAATTTGACTTAGGTCATTAAAGTCAAGAATTGTTGGGTTTATAATTTGAATCTGTGCGAGCGTAATAGACAACATTAATGTTTCCAGTTCAGAGATTATAATTCTATTTCTTGTGAGTAATGCTTGATAGAGGTTTCTTGTATCGATCTGTGTCTCTTTTGCAAATCTAATTATTTTATTTACGGATTCTGTTAAGTTATTAATTTTTTCTTGTACTTTTGTATTTATAACTGCCTGCTGTTCAATTGAGTCAGTTAGTTTTTTCTTGTGAAATTTCAGATTTTCGAAGTCATCAAAGTCAGGAGTTCCTGCTACTATCTTTAAAGCTGTTCCTAAAATATTTATACTCCTAGCTTGCCTATGGTGAATGTTAACTGTTTCTAGCAGTGTCCTAATATGACCTAAATCTGATTCAAGAATTTGTCTCATATGAGACTGTGGGAATTGTGAATTCATAAGTGAATTAGTTTCCTCGGCAATTTCCGAGTACATTGTGAGATTAGAAGAATGTCTTAAAATTTTAAAATTTTCCCAAATAACGTTTCCGTCCATGATGGGAATATAGTCCGAGTTCGAGTAATTGATAATCTCTCTAGCTGCTGTTGCTACTAGAAGTAGAAGGCGAAGAATCCAAACACTAGTAAAGATAGGATGCAGAGCAGAATAAGTACTGGAAGGATAATTATTTTTCCTTATCTTATGTTATCCTTGTGTACCTCCCTCCCCTTTATAAGAACCGTTGACCCCAAATCGGCTTCCACAATGACTTCCTCAAACAAAGGAGTTAGCTTATTACCAAGTCTTTTATTTAATTTCATAAGTACCTTGTCGCTTTAGATATTTTTTCTCTTATTTCTGCTTCAAATTCTGGTGGGGATGCATGAATTATGTCGTTTGGTTTTTTATTAACGACTGAGTGAATTGATTTATTGTATTCTATTGTTGCCTGAAGTATAATATCGGTAGTGTCATTTAATTGTTTTTCTAATTTCAAGCATCTGGCAATTTCTGCAAGAGTACTGTGAAATCTTTCTACCTGTAAATTTGAAGTACTATGTAATGGTGGCGAATTTACAATATCAACATTAAAACGGTTTTTTAAAAGAGACCTTATTGTTTCTGAATTCAGTGATGGTTCGTTATCGCAGTAGATAATTTTAGTATTAGGGTAGAAATTCATGAGCTGCAGGATGGGGGGACTCGATATCTATTATCGTTCTGGAAGCTATGGGCTGAACAATGGCAAATTTAGAAAATTTATCAATACAGGTTAGAAAATACTTTATATCTGTAGAAAAAATGTCAATATGGAGAATTTCCCCTTCTTGATTAGGTACTGGCGTTTCGCCAATGCACTGTTTTTGTGGGTGTCTGTCATATTTTCCTTTGCGGCAAGTCTTACAATTTGCAACTACTTCGTTTGCTAGACGGGACATTTTTGGGAAAAAATAGTCTTGGAGAATTTGTTTTATATTCTCTTGCGGAACTTTTATATTTTCTACTTCGGTAAAGTTAACATTTGGGTTTTTTTTATATTGAATTATTTCAGATCCATTTTTTGTTTTTAAGACGTTATTTTTCAAATTTAGATTTGCGTTAATTTTTTTTTAAAAATCAAGTCCTATTATTCCATCAAAGCTTGATAAGCTAGGAAGTAAAAAAAATGTGGTTGTTGTATTAAAAAGGTGCATAAGACATTTCTCTTGAACGGCGTTAAAGCCATGAAGTGACTTAACTAAAAATGTTTCATTAACTTTAGTTACATTTTTAAGTTCCGGGCTTGGTTTTATATAGTTTTTTGAAGCGCCTGTGTCTATAAGTAATTTAATCTGTCTACCTGCTATCGTTCGCCCTACAAACGGTAACAGGGAACAATTTCTAAAAAATTGACCTCTTGAATCTGATCCTCATCTTCTAAATCTGATACCTTAGCCTCCGCTACTGCTTGGTACTCCTGCTCCGATTGACCTTCAGAATTTTCATCTTGTGAGAGATGATTCTCTGTTGTTTGGGACCTGTAGTTCTAGCTGTTCCACTACTTGCTCTTTTCGGCACCTGATTTTGGTAGAAACCACCTTGGTTTGGGTATTGAGTTGTTTGCCTAAACCGAGATGAAGTGTCAACGTCCATAGGTTGTGGTGGTTCTTGTTTTATATTCGCGCTATTGTTTTGGGTTTTTTGTTTGTAAAATGGCGTTTTTACTTGGTTTTGGGTACTTTCTACAGTAGGCTGTCTTTGCTGTCTCTGTTCCTGACGCTGAGCTCTTTCTTCATTATTCCTAGCAAAACTACTAGCGAATTGGAAGCGTTCATGATTAGATTCAACTTCCTGTGCAAGTGCAAGTGCTGATGGCAAATCTTTTGGCCTTGCTGAAAATAGAATGTCACTGAGAGATTTCTTTGTGCCTGAAATGAAGACTCTCAATGCATCTGCTCTGTATTT
Organism: Drosophila dunni; assembly: GCA_018152125.1. Lineage (NCBI taxonomy): Eukaryota > Metazoa > Arthropoda > Insecta > Diptera > Drosophilidae > Drosophila > Drosophila dunni. Next base: position 48,449 of record JAECXC010001386.1, on the reverse strand, counting down.
TTCGTTTAGAGAAGGAGACAAAGTAGAATCGTAAGTCATAATTGTTTTGTTTATGAGAAGTGTTAATTTCTTTTCAATTTCCTCATAATATTGGGTTATTGTCAGGGTTCCCTGACGTAGAACGGACAACTCTTGCTCGATTATATAGATAGGGCGTTTATCGGCGCATGTAAAGTCAAGTCAATTGATAATTGCTTTAAAATTTAGTGGAGTGTCGTATGACGACAATACCATATCAGCAGGGCCTTTGATTTTATTCCTAATTATACCCAGCGCCTGATAATGCTTTGAGCTTCCTACATAATTTTCAAAGATTTTATATGCAGTGTGTGCGGCTTTCCGCCACGAAACATAAGTCTCGATTTTTCCCTCAAAGTCTGGTACTGATTTTATTATGTCCAGTGTTTCGTCACATTTAATACCTACAATAATTTCTGCATCTTTAAATACTTCAATCTCGGGTACGGACATGCATTTCTTGCATTTCTAAACTCGTTTCTCATTTCCTCCATTTTTCTTTCAAATAATTGCGCTTGATTTTCTAATGCACTGTTTACTGTATACTCGAGCAGCGCTTTCAAATTTTCTTCACTCACTGCCATTTTATTTTTTGTTTGTTCCGGCACTAGTTTGTTTTTTATATCTTTTATTAGTTCTTCAATTTAATTCAAAAATTTTCCGTCGCAAAGACACTTTACAAACACTTTTTGTTTAAATTTTTTTATTTATTTACTTTAAATAAGCACTCTAAACACATTTCTTTTAAAACTATTGTTTTTATATGTTATTGTAAATCTCCTTTTCCGTCTGTTTATCCCGTCTGCAAGTCCAACGATGTCGATCCAACGATGTTGCCTCCTTGCTTGAGATTTCTTTGATGAGCAGGTTCTGCCAGTTGGGCGCCAGTTAATAGTTAATTTACTCAGACTGTTTACTTGTGATCTCTTCACGAAGTTAAATCAGCGAAATAGAATTATTACTTGTTCGTTTATTGGTCAAATCCGTACTGAAATATAAATGACAAAATATTCTTAACATAAGCTAGCCCTGACCTATAATCGCTGTGTCAGCGATTATGCTGAATGGATTATGTTTCAACGTCGCGACGGTGCATGGAATGTTGACGGCAACGTATTGTGGAGTTTGGCATAATTGGCATTAGGCATTATTGCAGCTTTGCTGATCGTGTAGAACTGCAGTCGTTGACTTTGTCTGACCGGATGTGTTAACTTATATATACATTTGTATTTATTTAAATTAAACAAAATTAAATCTAAAAAAAAAGTCATACAGAAAAATTTTATGGACAAGTCACAAGTACACAGCTATTAATCTAAGCACAAAGAAATGTAAATGTCGGACACAAAAATACAACAAAACATAAAAACAACAAAAAACGCAGCAAATAACATACAATCCATTCGAGTCCATTCGAATGAATTCGGCTTCTCAACCACGGTTGCCACACTTGGCGATTTGGAGCCAAAACTGGCTCCTTTTTTATCGTTTGGCTCCTGAATTTTAATATGAATTGGTAAAAACCAGTATATTTGGCTCCTTTTTATTGAAATTTGCTCTTTTTAAAATTTTTTTTGGCGATTTTTAAAAATTTATGTGGCAACCGTGTTCTCAACATGCTTCATCACTTTTTCGGCTTATTTACTCGCACTCATTTCATAGAATTCTGTATGTTGTGAGACACAGCTGGTCTCATACTCATACAACTGTGATTCATTGGATGCTTCGAACTCACTCAACTCAATACAATTCGAATCCATTCATTTTCGTAAGTGTACTGAGTGCAGCCATGCAGACCTCTAGTACATATACCAACATACATATATGTATGTATATGAAAGCTAGTCAATGTGAACATAGTAAAAAACCCGGTGATGGAAAATACATGTAAATGTCGCTTACCTACACTGCTGCAAAGTGTTAAATTGCGCTTCAAAAATGTACATCATAATATTTGCATTATTTAACAAGTACATCGAAGAGGACGAACGCAATCCCAAACCTTCGGAAAAGTTATATTTAATTAAATAAAGGAAAAAAATGCACAGACATCCCTAATAAGTGGACGTCATTCTCAAGGTGGATACTTTTTCTTCCATTTTAAGTTTTTTTGCATGAGTCAAATCGATTTGCTGTTTGTCTTTAGCCGGAGGCGAACAGTAAATTTATATTGTATGTACATACATATGTACATATGTATGCATGTGTGTTATTAAACTCACAAAGCCCGATATGAACCTCTAAGACACACGACATACAAAATTGTGCTTTGGCATTCTTTAAAAGAGAAATGTTATGCCAATCCACAATTTCCTATTTACTTTTATATTAAATATTTGTAAATTAAATTAATTTAAAAATATAAGAATTGATGGTTAGAAACTGTATTTATTTGCACATATTAAATCGAGATCATTATCATTAATGCTTGGGCGTACAAATAAAAAGAAACGCCCGTTTTTTTTTGTTTTTTTGATGATTTGAGGCTTTATGGTTACATACTCATTATTCAAAAAAAATACATTGCATCTTTCTACTGCAAAGTTTCTAGTAGCTTCTGAATTCTTTGTCGGAATAATTTTTCGTCTTTTGACGCGATCTACTAATCGATCCACTGTTTGCCATCCAATGATCATTCGTCAATCCGAATGTTCGTTTTCAGGAGAGTTCGGCGAGTGGGGAATAATTTCCCATTTCAAAGTATTTCGGTATGTTCTCACTATCTTGGAAACATGGTATCCAGCATGGTGATTCAGGACTGCCAGCTTATCGTATCTTACAAAGTACTGAATAAGATTTAAAGCGTGTTTCATCACATATTTAACTTTTAAAAATTCAAGAAAAAAATTTTTACCATAAGGTTTTACAATTATTCTAAGCCACATTTTTTATCGAATGAAATGTAGAAGGCTACACTTCCCCCAAATCCCTCTTGCTCGAATTTCCCCATTTCGTCTACGAACAAAATCAAGAATTTTTTTACATAAATCTTAGCTGGCTTTGTATTTATTCTGATCGGACTTACCGACCGCTTCGCCACCTACATACATATACATATGTATGTATGTATAAACCATAGCTCGCAAATAACTGTCGACCGTTTCTTGTTGTCTGCAAATAAGTGTCTTTTTCCGACTCTTTACGAAAAGACTCAGCGAGCAACCGATTTATCGGTTCTTAAATGAGCTCGCTCGCGCTCGGAGCGAAACCGTTTTTTTCTATTGAGTTTTGTTCTGGTTGTTCCAAGACCGTTTCGTCGTGTTCAGTGAAGCAAAAAGTCTTTTGCGCATGTATTGGTATACATTCACACGCATAGGCAAGCAAATCGGTAAGCGTCTGTTTTGCAGACTTAATACATTGTACATTAATTTAAATATAAATTTAAATTTAAAAAAAAAATTAAATAAAATAAAAAAATTAAATTAAATTTAAATATAAATTTAAATTAATTTGTTAAATAAATTATATTATTTTTTCATTACAACAACGAAAAAAAATTTGAAGACCGTTTGCTATGAGTTTTTCGGTCAATCGGTCTTTTGCTGAGTCTCATTGTGCGAGCGTTTCTCGTTTCGCTCTTTACGCAATGCTCACTGAAAGAGCGACATGCAAAGTGCTCAACGAAAAGAGCTCAACAGAAAACATAAATGAAGACAGCAAAAGTCTCTTGCTCAGAGCGAGAGCGAGAGAGTATGAACTTTTTCGGTTATGCTCGCAACGAGAGCGCAAGAAGAAAAATTGTCGACAGTTATTTGCGAGCTATGGTATAAACACAACGGTTTTCTCTTTGTGCGCCTATGTTTTACTATAGCTAAAATTTCGATGCAGAACATACATACATATTTATGTACATATATGATCGCAGTGTTAGTTCGATTTATAAATGTATACGTACATACATACATATATGCTCTTTTTTTGGCTTACATCACTTAATCTTACTCACATATTTCATATTATTGTTTCATTTTTTTTTACGACCAATGTTTTCAACTTTTCATTTTGGTAAAATGGAGTGCATCTTATTCTTTTTAGACCCCGTACTTTAAAAATGAGTAGAGGGGTCTATAAGGTTTGTCAGAAGCGAGATGTGCGTAACAGGCAGAAGGAGGCGTGGCCGACCCCATAAAGTATATATCATACATTCTTGATCAACATCAACAGCCTAGTCGATATAGCAATGTCCGTCTGTCCGTCTATCTGTCCGTCCGTCCGTATGAACACCTGGATCTTTTAAACTACAAAAGCTAGAGCCACCAAATTTATAATGAAAGTCCGTTATTTAGTCAGGCAGGTTAAGTTTATTTAAAATTTTGCCACGCCCCTTACCGCCCCCGCAATGAGCAAAAAACCAGACACACCTCGAAAAAAATTAAGGATTTAAGGCATTTAGTCAAATAGTACAGTGTTTATAATTAATTATTCGTAAAGAGGAATATCATATCAAACTATCCTCCAAGCGGCGTTAAAATCCGTCTATTAATAAGAGAGCTACAACGTTAGAAAGTTTATGTAATTTAGATGCAATTTCGCCGCCTGTGTGACGTCAGCGCTGCTCGCAGACGCTGCGACCAGTGCTAGGCACGCATACATACATATGTGCATACACATAATTTTAAACGAGTGTGTACTTGTATGTATAACATGTAATTGCGAATAAGCGGAACATGCTTGAAAGTGGTGCGTGGTGCGAATGGTAGAGTTGCGGCGCGTTATGAAGTCGTTGCGTGAGGGTCGCAGGAGCAAATGCTGGCAATGAGAATTGCTAATTTAATTTTTTTTAAATATCAATTCAAAATGTACATATAAATTTTAATTTTTAAATTTCGTTTTAAATTTTAATTAAAATTAAATACAAATGCGCATTACTATGGGAGTACGCGGTCTTTTACCGTCGGCTCGATCGACTGTAGCCTTTCTTACTTGTTTTTTTTTTTGATTTTGGTAAAATAGAGTTTATTTTATTCTTCCTTGGTCCAAAAATCATTCAGCCAATAAATTGGTAGTTTAGGATTAAGTGGATTTCAAAGTCATTTTTACGATTTTTTCCATTTGTGTACAGTAAAATATGTTATTTTAAAACTTGACTGCATTAAAGATTTACATATCTTAAATTTTAATAAAATTTGTCGCTTCAAAATTTTTAAAATTCAGCATAGAAAACCCATGTCTTTAAACTCTTTAGGAAAAACCTCGTAGCGTAGTCGATATGATTGATTTGTCCTTTATTAAACCCACAAAACATTTTTATTAAATTTGGATTAAGAAAACCAAAAACAAATAAAATTTTGAATTCTTAACAGAGGTGTGAACCAAATAATCCCATTTCCATCAAAGAGTGCAGGAGCAAGGAAGAAAAATACAGTCGAGCACACCCGACCATTTTATTCTCTCTGCTTTTATTCCCGATTAAAATATTAAAATTGATTTCCGGGTATTTCAACGGATAGTACTGTGCTAGATCATACATCTGTTGGTCTAAATCCACATACATATGTATGTATACGTTTGACATTATATGTATGTACATATGTATGTATGTATACCATTGGTCGGTACGGACAGCGTCTGCGTGCAACGCTGCCTTCACACTTACAGCATAAACGTTTGAATAAATGTTCGCATGTTTCTGTCTCGCGAATGGGCGTGGCATCGACAATAAAAATAAAGATTCTTGTATTGACTGACTAAATATGTGGTCGATAGTGACTAAGTTCGAACTTGTTGCTCCTACCATCTATGAAATCTGTTTGTTCATACGGACAGACAGACGGACAAGCAGGTGGATGTGGATATACGGGGGGACTAACAAAAGTTCGGTAAATTGAACAAAAAAAATTAAAATTTTATTTTTTTTTTTATTTTTAATCTTCATTATTTTTTATCTTCTCCACATAGTCACCGTTAATTTCAATACAATTTTGTAACCTGTAAATCCATTGTTCAAAACAGTTCTCAAAGTCGCGTTTTTGCAGCTTCTCAAGTTCTGCATTAACCGCCTTTATTATGTCTCCATTATTACCAACGACTTTTCCTCTCAAATTTTTTTTAATTTTTGGAAATAACCAAAAATTACACGGTGCCAGATCCGGGGAATATGGCGATGGGCGAATTTTTCCAATGCCAGAAAGCGCTATGAAGTTACTTGTCATTGCAGCAGTGTGAGCAGGCGCATTATCGTGGTGTAAAAAGTAGCGACGCAGTTCCTCGTTTCTCCGATTTCCAAGCACATTTTCGAACATTTTTGGTAGGCAGATTTCAGTATACCATTTGGCAGTAACTGTTTGAGAAGAATTTAACGGAATAGTAGCAACAATTTTTGATCTACTGAAGTTAATCGAAATCATGACTTTTGTTGCCTGGCTTTCACAGGTGGGTTTGCTCCTTTCGGGCTCCATACCATAGCAAAAATAATGACATTTTTAAATTTCCAAAAAAATTATAAAATACCACCAACTTACCGAACTTTTGGTAGTCCCCTTGTATACTCTCGGCTTGTGTCGAGTCGATATAGCGACAGGTTTATTTCAAATTGTTGCCACTCTCTTTACCGCCTTTGAACATTTTAAAAAACTATAGTCACGTCAAGAAAAATCTAAGTTTAAATCCCCTTTGAAATTGTTGTAGAATGCTAAGGCTTTATAGAATTAAGAAAAATTGTGAAAACTTAAAATAAGTAACTTACTGCTTAAGAAAAATCGCACTGAAAAAAATAAAAAGTCTTGTCCGATTTGGGTATGGAACCACAGTGAATGCAGGTAATCGAAATCTTCTGAAATTTGAGGCGTGGTACAACTGGATGGGTTGTAGTTTGTCTGGCTTATATGCGTTGTCGCGTGCTCGAATCTGGACATTATGTTGCCTATTTATTTTAATAAATTTCAAATTAAATTAAAAACAGTTACATTAAACCAATATTTTCGAGTTGTAATACCAGTATGTACATAAATACATTTGCATACACACTTACATATGTAAGTATTTATATAAAATATGAATCCTTCTGCTTGTTCTTCTTTTTCTTTTGTTGTGTAGAAAATGCGCAGTACTATGAGCACGGGGTCTTTTACAGTTGACTCGTTCGACTGCAGCTTTTCTCATTTGTAAATATTAGACAGTCAAATTTATTGGTACGATCATTCATTGAATAGGTTCCAAACAGGCTGCAAAACGCTAATGTTTATTCAAAATAAAAACTGCACTACTTAAAAATTAGTTTTTGTGTACTAGATTATTAGTATTTTGATTTAATTTTGTTTAAGTTAAAGTTTCAGTTTCTATTTACTCAACGTTCTAGACTGGATTCTAAAATATGTAAACTTACAGAAATTGAATAAATAGTGAATTTGTTATCAAACTTTAATGAGGGTAGCCCCTTCAAAATCATTTGGGAGCCATTGCAACGTTTAGTTTTATTTACACAAATTGAAAAGTATAAATAAAAATAATTTATATGTATAAAATTTAATCGGAATGTCAAAAATAATTGTATCCCATATTGTATTAAAACTTGCTTGACAGACTTTAGATAAATCAACAAGAAAAAAAAGTACAGTCGAGACGCCCGACCATATAGTACTCTGCGTTTTTTCCCGGTTAAATTATTAAAATCGGTATCAAATATTATAATGTATAGTACTTGCATTAAAACACATTGAAACAGAAACAATCTAAGCATAATCACACGTACATCTGTTTGTATGTCTGCGAATACACATACGTTTTACAATCTATGATGTATATATGTTTGTATGTGTGCATTCGGCGAGGCCAGCGACTGCGGGCAGCGCTGCCGCCACACAAGCATCGAAAACGTTCGTTGTATGTTTCTGTCTAGCCTGCACTCATTAGTGATATTGCGTTCAATTATCAATATTGTAACGCTTCTAGTTTTCTTGTTTATAGTCCGATTTTAATGCACCTTTCAGGAATAGTTTTAAATAGTTAGCCTCGAGTCGAATTATACAATAACAATGCTGTACTATATGAACAAATGCCTGTAGGCGGAACGAAAGTTGATAGTTATTTTTATGTATTGTGGGAAAAAGGCAGTCCAAATTTTTAAATGCCAATGCATTTACGCTATCGCTAGGAACCTCCTTACCAAAATTGGTGATCCTAGGTGCCATAGCTACAGAGATATTCGCCGAAAACACCGATTTTTCCGAGGTGTGTCTAGTTTTTTGCTTATTGTGGGCGAGTGTATTATTGCATTGACTGACTAAATATGTGATCGATTGACACCAAGCTCGAACTTGTAGCTCTTACCATTTCTGAAATCTGTTTGTTCATACGGACAGACAGACTCGACTCGGCTTGTGATGCTGATCAAGAATATATATACTTTATGGGGTCTGCCACGCCTCCTTCTGCCTGTTACATACTTTGGCACAAACCCAATATACTCTTGCAGAGAGTATAATTAAGAAAGGCTATAGTCTAGCGAGCCGACCGTAAAAGACCGCGTACTCTTTCGAATGCTAGGTTTTCCATTCATATGAGCAATTTTCAACCGATTTGCCCTATAAGAGCTATAGGCTAAAGTCGTCCGCTCCGGATCAAATTGGGTGAGGATAGTTGTATAGTTGGATAGTTCATCCGGACAGACAGACAGACGGACAGACGAACATCGCTATATCGACTCGGCTGTTGAAGCTGGTCTAGAATATATATACTTTATGGGGTCGGACACGCCTCCTTCATTTCGCTTCTGACAACCTAATAGACACCTCTACTCTTTTTTAGAGTACGGGGTCTAAATTCAATAAACGATCTCAAAGTTCCTTTAAAATTGTTTTTAAAAGCATGTTTATACATACTGTACTTAAGAAATACATTTTGTTGAGAAAATATGTGCATTACATAATACCTTACAGTAAAATGGTTGTGTTTCTTTGGAGTTGATCACTTTAAACAGCTTAATTGACAATGTCTGTCTGTCCGTTTGCTTATTTATATAACAATCTCTTATTATTCGTAAAAGGAGCAGGCGGAAGCTTGGATTTCCGTTAACATTTGAGCATCGGTGATAGCTATGATAGGTCCTATTCCGCCACGCAAAGTTTTAAATATCATATAATTCAAAATAGGTCTTTAAATAGTTGATTATATAAATATAAATATTAGATATATAAATACAAGTTGATCTATGTTATGTGTCTAATGTTTAAAGCAACATACAAAATTATACCACTGACTTTTGTTTTGCAGATCTAAGCGAATTTTCAAACAAAATTATTTAAAAAATGAAAGAATGAATTGTTTTCATATCTTATCCCAAAATTTAATTGTTATTATTATTACTGCTTTATTCTATATTATTTGCTTATGCAAAACAATGTATAATAAAATTTGTGCGTAAAGCAGTTTTGCAGTAACTGTCGTTTTTTAAATTTTGGAGTTGCCTTGCTTGATGGTGTAAGTTTGGCTAAGAAACAGCATTCAACTTTAGGTAACAGCTGTACATACTAGCTTAAAAAATATCCAAATACAAAACAGATGAACTTAAAATAACGATTATACATTTTTCTTTATTTTCTTGATTTTTTTTTTTAATTAAATAGAATTCTTTTAAAAATTGCCATGTATTTTCTTCAAATATTTAAAAAGTACAAACAAATTTTTATAATTTAAAATGGCGTCTGTACAAGACATTTTTCTAGGAATGTTGGAGCGTAATATCTCAATCGGTATTTTAGCACAAGTATACCATATTTTTAATTATTAAAAAAATTGTGAGTGTAAACTTCCAAGGGGTTAGGGCTAGACGTGCATGAATCATTTTATTACCATTTGAATCGAATAATGCGCTTCTATTTGAACAAAAAAAATTTAAATTTTCACTTGTAAATAATAATTTCTACTGTCCGTCCCCAATAGCTAGCAAACAGTGATGTCATTTTTTTCTGAGCAAAAAAAGCTGACAGTGAAAAACACAAACAAAAAAAAAAAAAAGCGGAGTCCTTAAAACAATTAGTAAATAGTCTTTTCCACAATCTATCTTAAATTTTCATTAAATTTTAAGTAAAAAACAACTTAATTTGTATTAATATTTGAAAATTGTCCTTTAATTTGTATTAATTAAAAAAAACTAGATTTTCCGCTTTCCGTTGTTTTGAAATTTTTACCGCAATTGCACTTTCAAAAAAGACAAATCTGACGGGAAAAAAGCGGAAATGACTTCACTGGAAGCAAAGTGTGTAGCTAATATACACGTGTAGTAAGTCGATTATGTAAGCTGTCTGTCGTACGTAAGCAGGTAAAATATGTGAGAGAAAGTATTGTACCATTAGCAATGGGATATCCAAAGCGCTTTTAGTTTTGTTCTATGATAATTATAACGATAACTTTATTCCTGTTTTATTTCGGCAATGGGTTCCGTGTTTTACAATTTTTTGGAAGTGCAAAACTCAAATAAAATAACATAAAGGAACAGTAATAGATTGGTTTTCTACTTTTATTAATTTGTAGCTAAAGGGTAATTAAAAGCGTTTTGAAATTAAAATTGTCATGCAATAAAGACGTTGTGGCAGGCTTAAAGATAATGCTTTGTGTGCAACTGGTGAATTGTCCGGATATAATAATTATTATTGCAGTTTATTAAATTACAATGGAAATAAACAAACGAAAAATATTAAACAATATACAACTAAGAAATCATATGTTATACATTCTACATTTTTTTGTTTCTATATAAATATAAGAGATAAAGATTAACTTAGACTGTTTAAGAATATATAATACATTTTGTAATTATAAACGGAAAGTATTTTGTTACTGTGCTGTTTTAAATTTTATTTTCAACACACATTGACATGAACAAAAAATTTTTCTCGGAAAAAATGTTTAATTTAACATTAATAAATTTAACTATAATAGTGTTAAAAATATAAATTAAAAATATGAATTAATTTAAGAAACAATAACAATAAAAAAATAAACGTTGAAACAATAAGAGTAGATTTGAATGTTAAAGAGTAAACTACATAAGTAAAATTTGATTCAATAAAATTGTGCCTAACGGAAACGAGTTTAACAAATGAATTAGTCTATACCAAACAAATAAGAAAAGTACAGTGGAGCACGCCCGACCATATAATACTCTCTGAATTTTTTCTTGATTAAATTATTAAAATCGATATCCAGGTATAACAATGGATAGTACTTGTATTAGCTCACGATAAAACAAAAACAAAATCAGCATAATCGAACACACATATATAATATTTGTCTGCATGCACATACATATAAGTTTATGTTTGTATGTATTCTATTGGTCTGCACGGCCAGCGTTGCCACCACACAGGCAGCGAAAACGTTCGAAGTTGTGTTTGAATGTTTTTGTATCGCTTGCACACACTTTGACATTGCTTTCAATTTTCAATATTGTTACGTTTCTAGCTTTCTTGTTTTTAGTCCGATTATTATGCAAGAATAGTTTGATATAATTAGTCTCCACACGAATTATAAATTACAATACTGTACAACAAGAAAAAATATCATAGAAATGGCATTAAAATTTGAAAATTACTTTAATAATCGTGGGGAAAATGATGTTTGGTAGTCCAAACTTTTAAAAGGTAATGCATTTATGCTGTCGCTAGAAACATCCAAAATTAACGAGGTGCCATTGTTATTGAGATTATCGCTGAAAACATCGTTTTTTTCCGAGGTGTGTCTAGTTTTTCGCTCATTGTGGGCGAATAGGGCGTGGCATCAAAAAAAAAAAAAAACATGTAAGAAAGGCTACAGTCGAGCGAGTCGACTGTACAAAACCCCGTACTTATAGTAGTGCGCATTTTACATGCAAGCATAGAAAAAGAGGCATCAGAATAATATATTCTTAAAATATAAATTTAAAAAAAAAAAAAATAATAAGTTATATTAAAAATTGAAAAAGTAAAAAAAAGCAACGCTGTTTTGTTTGTAATATAAAAAAATAAAAAAAAAGTCTGTCCGTGCAGGGGTTTGAACCGCAGACCTCATGTATCTCTTACGCATGTCTTGTAACTTGGACCACGCCACTGTTTACAACTAGGACAGCTTAAGTAGATAAACATCTTTCTGCAAGCACGTGTACATAAATTACAATTTTTAACATTTTCGGAAAATTTTGTTTCATATGTTGTAGTTGTCCGATTTGGACCACGTTTGGTGAGAAATTTGTTTATATTCACATTCTGTGTGTTTGGTTGCAATCGCTTGGCAAATACTACATGTCGTCATACAAATTTTTTGTTTTTGATCGATTTGTTATATGGGAGCTATAGGCTATAGTTGTCCGATCTTGATAAAAATTGGTGAGTATAGTAAGGATAGTGGTAACATACACATTCTGTTTGGTCACGATAGGTCTTATAGTTTGCAGTTGTAGTGCAATTAAAATAGATTTTTACAATTTGCGGGGGCGGTAGGGCGCGTGCCAAAAATTTGAAATAAACTTAACCTGCCTGACATATAGACGGACTTTCATTCCAAATTTGGTGGATCTAGCTCTTGTAGTTTAAAATATCCAGGTGTTCATCCGGGTGTTCATCGGGACAGACAGACAGACGGACATTGCTATATCGACTCGGCTGTTGATGCTGATCAATAATATATATACTTTATGGGGTCGGCCACGCCTCCTTTTGCCTGTTACGCACATTTCGTTTTTGACAAACCTAATAGACCCCTATACTCTAAAAACATTCTTGTATTGACTGACTAAATATATAGTCGATTGAGACCAAGCTCTATCTTGTTGCTCTTACCATTTCTGAAATCTGTTTGTTCATACGGACAGACAGACAGACGGACATGGCTATATATACTTTTGCAGAAACCCAATATACTCTTGCACAGAGTAGAACAAGAAAGAATGCTATAGTCGCCCCGCGACTTTAGGATACCCTTTACTCACTTTCAATATGTTATTAACAATTGGGTATGATAAAAATATTAGTGCAATCGTTAAGTTTAAAAATAAGGTACCTTGGTAAACACAGAACATTTTCATACAAATTCGTGTTCGAAAATTTCGGTGATTGTGTGGCGGCAGCGCTGCTTAGATTTAATATTTGTTTCAACGTGCTCAAATACAATTTTCGACCGATCGTTCCTATGGGGGCTATACGATACAGTAGTGCGATTTGGATCAAACTTGGTCAGTATATAAATATATATATTATTGGCGTGTATTCTTTGTGAGTTTGATTAATATAGCTTAGTTAACGCAAAAGTTGTTATACTATTTCATATTTGGAGCGTATTTTTGACCGATCGGCCCTATGGGAGCTATATGATATGTCCGATTTGTATCAAAATTGGTCAGTACATCTACTTTCTATTTTCATATACTACCCGTGTAAATTTATTTCAGATAGCATAGCTAACAAAAAAATGTTCTATACTAAAACATTCTAGTTTTACCTGTACATTTACCTTTATATAAAGATAGAATGCCCTAAAGTGGGCGTGTCATAAAACAAAAACAAACTTGTACTGCTTGGGTATTGTATCAACAGCCAAGTCGATATAGCCATGTCCGTCTGTCTGTCAGTCTGTTTCTATGCGAACTAGTCTCTCAGTTTAAAAGCTATCTTGATGAAATTTGGTGCAGATCTGTATTCTCTCCGCACGCATATGGGAAAATCTGCCAGATCGGCCACTATATGATATAGCACCAATAGGAACAATCGGTTGAAATGCTTAGTATGAACATTTTTAGTGTCTATAGACAGATTTCACGCCATATGCATTTCTAATCGTTCTCCAACTGGTGTCCAAATCGGACAACAATTTCATATTGCTCACATAGGAGCAATCGGTTGAAATGCTTAGTATGAAAATTTTCTGTGTCTATTGACCGATTTCAATGAAATTCACCGAGAATCAATTTCTAATCTGTTGACCAAATTTCATCTAAATCTGACATATATCATATAGCTACCATAGAATTTGGTGATTGAAACCAAATTTTTTGGTTTTTTTTCCGCTTTTTTGTCTACTGAACTATCTATAATTTTTTTGGGTTTGTCCAGTGTTGAGTTGTTCATTGTGGTTAAATAAAAACGAAATAGTTTAATACTGATGATGAATGGAATGAATTAAAACTTCATATTAATAAAATGCAGCGCAGGTCGAGAAGTGTCTAAAGGCCGAATTATTAAGCGATATGTTCGACAACATCAATTGCATGTATATATTCTTAAAACCAGTACTTGGCGAAATGCAAAAAGTCAACAAATGTTTTCAAAGTAATTCCACTAACGTCACAGAATTACTAAACTATCTTATTTTGGGCATTAATTCCCCAAAGGACAAAATAATTCCTGGAGACACCAATATAAATATTTTCGAAATCGATGACGTCGAGGAATATACAGTCAAAGATTTATATCAAAGCTATGATTTTGAAAAAGAAATAAACCTAATTCTAGACGACTACGTCTTGCCAAAAAAGTATCAACATGATAAGATCAATTAAAACTTACGACGCGAACATAAATGTCTGTGAAATTGAAGATACAATAAATACTTTATAAAAACAAACTCTTAAAAGATGACCTAAAAAATCAGGTTTTTTACAACTTTTTTCTCAACATTTTTAGCTTTATTTCTTGTAACTTCCCACTAAAAACACCTTTTTTGCTCAACAAAAGTTGGCAACACTGTTGAGAAGTTGAACGAAAAGAATTCTGATTCCTGGTGTGTACAGATGCGAAGCGTGTAGGTACATTCTATGGATCTGTGGGTTAAGACCTGTAGTGATGTTCCAACAAGCGCAAGTGTCATTTTTGAAGAAAAAGATCGTATTATCCATTATTAAATTGAGTGTTAAGTCATCACAGCTAGCGCATATCTGTATAAGGCGCGTGGACATAGTTGCATGATGTTCATCAGCCAATAGGATCGGTGAGAATCGTGTAACTGTAAAATACATCAGTGCTTTATATACACTAGTGGGTAGAAGTATTTAGACATGTAAAATGAGCAATATTTTTGTTTGTAACTTTTTTTATTATTTAGAGAACATTGAACATATTGAACGTTGGTATAAGTATTAAGACAAAATATTCAAATTTTCATAATTCATAAAAATTTATACAATTCAATATAAAATGTATTCTCCCTTAGCATCTATTACTCTTAGCAGATGTTTCGGTACCGATTGCACCAAGCTGTCCATATAACCAAGTGGGGCATCCTTTCATAGAGCTTGAACCTCCAAAATCGTTTCTTCACGACTTTTTAGATAAGTTTATACACCTTTTTATACCCTTGAAGAGGAATTATGTTTTTTGACACGAAGTTTGTAACGCATCGAAGGAGGTGTTTCCGACACCATAAAGTATATATATTCTTGATCAGCATCAACAGCCGAGTCGATATAGCCATGTCTGTCTGTCTGACCGTCGGTTTCTATGCATACTAGTTTTAAAGCTATCTTGATGAAATTTGGTATTGACCTGTATTCTCTCTGCACGCACTTTATATGTTAAAATCGGTCAGATCGGACCACTAATCAAATAGCTCCCATATGAACAATCGGTTGAAATGCTTAGTATGAACATTTTCGGTGTCTATTGACCGATTTCAACCAAACTCACGAAAATGCATTTCTATGAAAAAATTGGTGATTGAAACCAAATTATCGCAATATTAATAACTGTAAGGGTAGTTAATCTTCGGCTAGGCGAAGGTAACAATTTTTTCTTGTTTTCTTTATATATGACCACAGGTTCTCATGAGGTGGCCATTCCAAGGTACTTATTTTAGTACCATTCAAAAATTCAATAATTTGTGTGGCCGTATGGTAAGCGAAGTTGTCTGTTGGAAAATGAAGGACTCCTCAATAAGCTTACCCCAGAAGGAAAAGTATGATAACTGAAGACCTCTAAATATGTCTTTATTCTTGATTCCACCAACTGGAATAAATTCCAGTTTAAATAAATAAAATCGAGACAGAAACATACAAACATATTTTCTAAAGTTTTTGCTGCATGTGGTGGCTGCGCTGCCCGCAGACGCTGGCCGACCTATGCAATTAATGTCATGGGGCCAGGTGTGTTGGGGGCCTCAAAATTTGCCCTAAAGTTGCCGGCGGCGCTGACGCAGTCGACGTTTTCTCTTGGTAGCCGGGTTGTAAAATCTTCAAGGCTTGCGCTTCGTGTGGGGTATCATATTAATTTAACTTTGCGGACCGACGGCGTCGTTGAACTTGACACCCCGTCTTGGAGCGTAATCGCTGACTGTTAAGAACGCTGACTCAGCTGCTGATATGGGAACGCCACGGGAATACTCTCTCATGGTTTGGTTTGCTGGGCGCTCACAGTTAACTACTCCACCCTCCAAAGACTGACCGTCCCTGGTCACGTGAGAAGTTTCTGATCGATCTGCAATTCGGCCTGTTTCTTCCTGAAGTATTGGCGGAGAGCTACGCTTACACAAATAAGGTCGCAAATTACGATGCCCGGTCCGACTGCCTTCATGGACTTGGTTACAGACAACACGTCGCCTCTTTTCTCCCTGATGTGGTTGAGATTTTCTTCGCTCAAGAGGTGGAGGTAGGGAAGACTTAGGGTAGCTCTGTAACCCGCGATATTCAACAGTGGTGACGCTACGACCCGTGAGAACCATTCTTGAATGTTGCTTAGGTTCACGTATTTTGTTCCGTTGATCAGGGCATGGTGGTCGGATCAGCTGAGTTCCAGATGCGACGACCTCTGGGTTATCATCAAACACTACAGTAGCCGGCCGATTGTTGATGGCAATTATGATGTCATCGACTAAGGTAAGGGGCCCCAAATGGCTGGGCTTCGTTAAACAATGAGCCACCTTTCCTAAATGTAGTGCCTGAGCACAGGTCTCGCTCGGCAAAAGCTTGCAAAACGTAGTTGTTGTTTTTGGCTTGCAGTTGGTCACTGCCAGGACTTGTTTTCCGCATTCTGTTACCACGTTGTCTGATAGCTCCATTATGGTGTTGTTGTGTGCGACCGGGATTACAGCAACCTTCCTGCAAGATCTACTAGTTCTAGGCTAATTAATAATTTTAACAATATAAATGGATTGAAAAATCTTAATACTATCCCTGCGTGATCAGCGTGGTCCAATATGTTTAGATCATAGCTCGCAAATAATTGTCGACCGTTTTTCATCTTGCGCTTTCGTTGCGAGCACAACCGAAAAGGTTCATACTCTCTCGTCTCGCTGTGAGCAAGAGACTTTTGCTGTCTTCATTTATGATTTCTGTTAAGCTCATTTCGTTGAGAAACGAGAAAGGCTCACACAATGAGACTCAGTAAAAGATCGATTGACCGAAAAACTCAAAGCAAACGGTCTTCAAATTAATTAATTTAATTTAAGTCTCTTCCCATTTTGCACATTCACGATCGCAATTAATATACATATTACGTCTGCAAAACAGACGCTTTCCGATTTGCTTGCCTATGCGTGTGAATGTATACCAACACATACCCAAAAGACTTTTTGCTTCACTGAACACGACGAAACGGTCTTGGAACAACCAGAACAAAACTGAATAGAAAACAAGTAAGAAAGGCTACAGTCGATCGAGCCGACTGTAAAAGACCCCGTACTCCCATAATAATGCGCATTTGTATTTAATTTGAATAAATATTTTATAACGAAATTTAAAAATTAAAATTTATATGTATATTTTGAATTGATATTTAAAAAAAAAATTAAATTAGCAATTCTCATTGGCAGCATTCGAACCTACGACCCTCAGGCAACGATTTCACATCGCGCCGTAACTCTACCATCCGCACCACGCGCTACTTTCAAGCATGTTCCGCTTATTCGCATTTACATGTTATACATACAAGTACACACTCGTTTGAAATTATGTGTATGCACATATGTATGTATGCGTGCCTAGCACTGGTCGGCACGGCGGCGTCGCATCGTCTCCGAGCAGCGCTGACGTCACACAGGCGGCGAAATTGCAGCTAAATTACATAAACTTTCTAACGTTCCAACTTTTTTGTTAATTGACGGATTTTAACACCGCTTGGAATATAGTTTGATATGATATTCCCAATTTTAATTAATTAATTACAACACTGTACTATTAGACTAAATGCCCTAAATCCTGAAAATTTTGAGCTTGAAATTTTGAATGTTTTTTAGCTTTTATGAGAAAAGGGGGAGTTGCAGGCCAAAATTTTGAATGGCATTGCATTAAGGCTGTCTCTAGCAACCTGCTTACCAGAAATGGTGTTCCTAAGTGCCATAGTTACTGAGTTATTGGCCTAAAACTACATTTTTTTCAAGGTGTGTCTGTTTTTTTACTCATTGCGGGGGCGGTAAGTGGCGTGGCAAAAATTTGAAATAAACTTAACCTGTCTGACTTAATAACGGACTTTCATTATTTGGTGGCTCTAGCTTTTGTAGTTTAAAAGATCCAGGTGTTCATACGGACGGACGGACAGACAGACGGACATTGCTATATCGACTCGGCTGTTGATGCTGATCAAGAATATATATACTTTATGGGGTCGGCCACGCCTCCTTCTGCCTGTTACGCACATTTCGCTTCTGAAAAACCTAAAAGACCCCTCTACTCTTTTTTAGAGTACGGGGTCTAAAAACGGGTTGGCTCCGAGCGCGAGCGAGCTCATTTGAGAACCGATTAATCGGTTGCTCGCTGATTCTTTTCGTAAAGAGTCAGAAAAAGCCACCTGTTTGCAGACAACAAGAAATGGTGGACAGTTATTTGCGATCTATGGTTTAGATTGATAATATTTGATTTTGTCAGCATGAGATTTCATATTTCGTTAATGAGAATTCTATTGAGCGTTAGTTACGTCTCGTACAAATGTGCGGAGTCAGTTTGTTCGTTCTTGGCTATTTTAATGATTTTATTGACTGTATCTGTCAGTGAGTTGATCTTTGGCTGGGTATTGGAATTTATTTCTATCTATTTATTGCTTGATCTTATCAGTTCTGCTTCGGTCATTCTAATGTCTTCTAAGTCTTGTACGTCTGGTGAACCCGCTACAACCTTGAGGTGGTGTGGCCAGCAAGTCTCGTACGTGTCCTGTATCCTCCTCCAACAGCTTTTGCATATGGGAATATGTTTTCATGTCCCTTCATGTTTTCATGTCCGTTAATTTCCTGGTCTCCTCGATCATCCGAAAAAATTCCGAAAGTATAGTCGTCCCAAACCAGTACGTTTCCGTCAGTAATCGGTATGTAGTACGAGTTGGAATAGTCCGGCATCTAAACTGTCACCGTCACCAGTGCCGTCAGTAGTTTCGCGCACAAACTGAGTACTAACATACTCGGGCTGTAAGGTCACTCTTAGGTTCTACAAACTAACTAATAAATTATCGAAGGATGTCCTTATGGACCACCCTTCCTTAATGAGAACTGTCGTCCCCAAGTCCGCTTCTACCCTCTCTTTTGTGCAAAGTGGGATGAGCTTGTTTAATAGTCGCCTGTTCATTTTTAACAGGACTTCCTCGCAAACATAAAACACCCTGTTCTGTCTGGTTTGGCTACATCTGGAGTTTTGCGCTAACTGCGCCTTTTCGATTCTCTCCCTAACCTTATGCTGTTAAGGAGTAAGGTAGTTATTGTTTCCGACGTAAGCGCTGTCCCAATATACCTGTTTGGTTTGCGGGAAAATGAATAGTGTGAGACACTTTTTGCTGGACAACAGCGAATTTGGAATGTCGACGCTTATGACGAATAGTTTGCGATCTATAGAGAATATGTCGATGTGTAAAATTTCTCCAACTCGCGAAGGGATAGGCGTCTGACCGAGCTTCTGCTCACTAGGGGTCTGTTGTACTTTGCCTTTGAGCAGATCCGAAAATTTAAAATTATCTCATTTACCTTTGTCATTTTTGGGAAGTCCGCCATTACCTGTTTCACGATTTCTTGCGCTGGCCTATGAGCACGGCTGTGCTCCTCTGTGAGAGTATCCATCTCTCTCCGTTGTCAAGAATGTCAATGACAAAGTTCTTGCAGAACCACACGGTGGGGAAACTCTTCACAAGATCATGCTGCAACCGTGCCAGAACCGGCAGCTCGCAGTGTAAAGCATTCAGCACGTTTTGGTTAACTATTGGTTTCACCAAATCAAGTAGATCATTTTTGTAAAGTTGTAATGCAATCTGATTTCTGAAGCAATTTACTGGCTTCTCAGTTGTTGTACATTAAAGATGCTTCGCTTTGAATCGTAGCTGCATCCGACTCAGGCTGTTTATGCATCGGTTGTCAGTTCAAAAGGTTTCTTGTAATCTGTGTACATTAGCACGGCCTTTGTAAGCTAGAATGTTTCTGAGTCTCTCAAAGCTGTTTTTCATCCAAGTTATTTAAATCAAGTTATTTAAAATGAAGAATGTAGCCGTCTGACCAAACATGAGCACCAAGCACTTTTTAGTTATGCTGTGTGAGCCATGAATGGAATGGATGGCGAATTTTGATTCGATCAGGCGCACACCTTTCTTAGATCTTAGACGCGCCCGTGTCAATTAAAAGCTTTTGACTGACTACTCTTCTCCCCCACTACTGATTCGATCAGGCGCACACCTTATAAAGGCTTAATGTAGTTCTTATACGCGCCCGTGTCAATTAAAAGCTTTTGACTGACCCCCACTACTCTTCGCCGAAGGAACGGCAGCAGGGACTTTGCATTAAAAAATGGGCGCTGTCAAACAGGAAATTAACAGCGTCGCTTTCGTGTTTGTCGGAGCTTTCCTTAACCTCAGCAACATTCTCTTCAACATTCTCTTCTCCCTTTATGTGTCAGATTTATCGGAGCCTTGTGCTCCCTCTTAGTTAGTAGGTTACCTTAATTTTGACATTTGTACTGGAGCAGTTCTGCTAATCGGCCTCGCCTTAGGCAAGGTTTTTCTGCTTCCTAAAGGCGGTACTTTTTTCTGGCCTGCTTGATTCTGGTTCTTATTCTCTTGTTTGCTGGTTTGAGTTTTGTCGGTTCTGATTCCGGCCCTCGTTCCTTGCCTTGTCTTCAAGGCTTCTAGCGAAATTTGTTGCGAACGTATAATGATCATGGCTTGCCTCCACCTCCTGAGCTAACGACATGGCCGATGGTAAATCGGGGGGATGAGAAGCGGACAACACATCGGTCAAGTTGCGTCTCAGGCCAGATATAAAAACCCTTAGGGCGTCGCGCCTAAACTTTCTGCACATGGCCCTGGCCAGATCCTGGTCATAAGTCATATGTGCCTTTTTTGTTAACAAGGTGAGCTCAACCGTAACCTTTCTCAACCACGTCGTAAAACTCGAGCACTGACAGGCTGACTTGTCTTAGCGTGCCCATCGCCTGTTCTATTATATGGAGTGGTTTTTTGTCCCCATATGTGAAATCTAGTCGCGCAAAAATCACGTTAAAAACAGCATATGCCGCGCGGCTTATTTTGTTTCTGAGGATGACCATAGCCGTATGGTGTCGTGAGCTGCCATCGTATTGTCTAAATTGGTAAGAATTGTGTGCGGACTGCCGCCATGAAACGGAAGTGTCGTGTGAACCACTAAATTCTGGCAAGCTTCTTATTCCGTGCAGCGGCTTGTCGCAACGCACCCCTTAATCGCGGGTACCGCAATATTCAGCCTGTCAACTCCTCAATTTTACGTTCAAATACTTTCCTTTGGACGCCCAAGGGCGCTTCAATAACTGATTGTTGCAGCTTTGTGTTAATATTTGATTCGCACGTCACTGTTGCTGTTACTTGAACCTGTTGAAAGTTTAAAATTAAAACATCTAAAACACTGTCGTCGCTGTCGTATCTAGACCTTCTATTACAAATATTCATGTCACAAAATATAACGCACTAACTGAGACACACAAAGAATAGACCATCAACGAAATAGAATTTTCACTTGCAATTTTTAGAACTTTTTATTTAATTTTATTTTTAGCGTCTCTGATCTCGAGGGTTGAACATGAAGGAAAACACACTTAGATGCTTCTATTTCAGATTTGTGGAATTATGCTGCTGCTTGTTGTTGTTCCCTTCTTGTTTACTTCGTCTCGTTCTTGTTTTTTAAAAAAATTATTATACAGTGAAAACACTGTTACACGTTTGTGTTTGGTTTGTTTGTGTTTTTATTATATTTATTTGCACGGTTTTGGCGTTTGCACCGTTGGGCGCCAATTAGTTAGAATAGTTCCCGACGTCGAAGAATCCAAAAGGCTTGCGCCTCGTGAGGTGTATTAGCCAGAGAGCATTGTGTAACAAAGTGGCGGGGCGCTGACATAGCTTTGCGGACCGACGGCGTCGACGAACTTGACGCCCCGTCTTGGACCGTTCTCGCTGACTCTTGAGAACGCTGACTCAGCTGCTGATATGGGAACGCCACGGGAATACTCTCTCTTGGTTTATATATATATATATATTTATATATATATATATATGTATGCATATAATTTCGAAGGAATTCGTATGTGCATGCAGACAAACAAATTTATGTTCGATTACACTTAGTTTTTTTTTTTTTTTTGGTTTTAACGAGTTCTAACACAAGTACTATCCATTGTTAGACCAAGATGCACTCTGCTTCTTCATCATGGTTTGTTTGTATGGAGAAGCTAGTTATACTATGGGAGTACGGCGTCTTTTACAGTCGGCTCGCGTGCCTGTAGCCTTCTTAGTGTTTTTTTTTAGCAATGAAACGCAAAAGTGCTTTTGTCGCTCCATTTAACATTTTTCTGCTTAAATTTTCGCAAAATGTGTGTATCGTCCTTATGAGTTCTTTTATATTTTCTTTATATATTTTTATTTGATGGTTTATTGTTGTATTTGGGGTTTTATATAATTCAATGATATTTTAAACAATGATATTTTTTTTTAATGAATTTGCTCAATTCCATTATTTTGACCTTATTAAACCAACTTTTGAATAAAATAAATTATGTATATATGAAAAAAATGTTTAATTTACACAACCCTAAACCAAAATTTGCTGTTTGCCTGTTGTTGTTTAAATAGTTTTGCCCACTAGTGTAAGTTAATAATTATTTGCGTGAACTGTTGTAATGTTTGTAGAGCAGCTAAAGTAAGAATTTTATTTGTTCGTTTATTGGTAAAATCCCAGCTAAAACCTAAGTTCTTATATCTAGCTAGCGCTGACCCATAATCGCCGTGTCAGAGATTATGCTCCAATCCATCCAATCTAAAAACAAGAAGAAATGGTTATCTTCATGAATGCGTTAATTTAGTTTCAGTCACAAATTTTTACTATAGTGGTTCGATTTGTCCGATTTTTACAAACGATCTGCGTGCAGAAAGAATACACATCTGTACCAAGTTTCATCAAGATAGCTTTAAAACTGAGAGACTAGTTTGCATAGAAACAGACGGACAGACGGACATGGATATATCGACTCGGCTGTTGATGTTGATCAATAATATATATAATTAATAGTTTCGGAAACGCCTCCTTCAATGCGTTACAAACTTCGTGACAAAAACAATATACCCTCTGCAAGGTTATGACAAAAGCTTAAAATGTTATTATATCTAGCCAGTCTAGACCCATTATCGCTGGGTTAGCGAATATGTTGAATAGACCATGCTTCACCATCGCGTCGTCGCACGTGCTGACGGCAACGTCGCGGAGATCTTGGCATATGAGGCATTAATTTTGTTGCAGCTTTGTTAATTAAGCCGAAAAGTAGACATTGACTTTCGTCAGAACAGGAGTGTTAAAACCAGCCTCGCTAGTTTGAAGTCCGATCTCGATTTTCTTTAAAGTGTCGATGACGGCTAATGCTTTGTTGGTTTTCTCATTTCATTTTTAGACCCCATACTCTTTAAAAGCCAAGTCGAAATAGCAATGTCCGTCTGTCCGTTTGTCTGTCAGTCCGTATGAACACCTGGATCTTTTAAACTACAAGAGCTAGAATCACCAAATTTAGAATGCAAGTCCGTCTTTTTGTCAAACAGATCAAGTTCATTTTAAATTGTTGACACGCCCTTTTTCACCCCCTTTTTCATTTAATAGGGAATAAAATCTTACGACTCAGCTTGTCTTCCCTGGGGCTACCACGGCTAGCTCATTCGATTCAGGGCAGGGTTGTTAACCAAAGCGTACAATCCACAATCATCGATTGGGGAACCTCGACATCATCGCTACCACTCTAAACAAACACTACCAACACTAAACAACTATCGGCCATCTCTATCGATGGCATCGATGTTTTGCCGCAACGTACCCACCCTACCTGTGGCGGGAGCATTCGAATTGTTTTGCTGCGCCACCCATAATCCAATGTTCACGTCAGCTCGCTCACTCCTGGCTATACATTCACCCTCCCATGAACAAATCACTCACTCATATTCATTTTGAAATAATTTTATACATATATTCTTTGTTATTATTATATATTATTTGGTTTCTATTTATACATATATTTTTTATGCGATTAAATTTAATTTTATATACATTTCCTTTTTACTTTGAATATTATTATTATTAATTTTTGCCTATTTCATGTAGTCTTTTATTTTCGGGTGCTTTCGCCTTTATTTATTTACGGGGGTCTCGGGGGTACCTAAAACAACCTAAGAGCTCAGAGGGGGTATAGGGGGCCGGACAGTGCCAATAACAATTCTGATCCTGTGTGACGTCGCTGTCAAGGCTGTTTTCTGGTTAGAGTTGTACTGTTGTTGTTGTTGTCGTTGCACGGTCTAATCAGTCGCTGCTGGTTTTGTACGTTGTTGCTGTCGTTGTCGCTGCTAGAGTTGTTTATGTTGGTTTTTATTGTTGATTGTTGGAGTAGTTGTTGTTGGTTGTTTTCACTCCTTTTTTTTCAATTGTCTTTATATTAAATGTCTTTGCTTTGGCTGTGCGTTTTCGTTTTGATGTGGTTTTAAGTTTTTATTATTTAACGCGTCACACGTAATTGTATTTTGGTTAGATTCGTAATGCACAGTGGTGTCACATTGTCTATATCGTCGCTGTGGTTGTTGTTTTTATGGTAATTTTATAGCTTGTGCGAATTTGCACACAGTTAGTTAAATACACATACAGGCAGCGAAAACGTTCAAACATGTGCTTGAATGTTTCTGTCTCGATTGCACTCGTACATTGATATTGCGTTTAATCATCAATATTGTAACGCTTCTAGTTTTCTTGTTTGGAGTTCGATTTTAATGCACCTTTCAGGATAGTTTGATATGTTTAGTCTCCACACCAATTATGAATAGCAATACTGTACGATAAGAAGAAATACCTTAAAAACGCTATAGAAGTTTAAAAATTTGTTTATTTCCTGTGGAATAAGGGGGCGTGACAGCTCAAAATGTCATTTAAATCCATTGTATTTATGCTGTCTCTAGGAACTTCCGTACCAAAATTGGTGTTCCTAAGTTCCATAGTTACTGAGATATTCGCCGAAAACGCAGATTTTTTCGAAAGTAAGACAAGAAAGAATGCTATAGTCGCCTCGCGACTTTAGGGTACCCGTTACTCAGTTTCAATATGTTATTAGCAATGGTGATAGATAAGATAGCTTGGCAAACAGAACATTTTCATACAATTTCCTATTGGAGCTATACAATATAGTAGTCCGATTTGGATCAAACTTGGTCAGTATGTATATATTGATGGCAATTGTATTCTGTGTGAGTTTGATAAATATTGCTTGGTCATCGAAAAAGTTTCTCATACAAATTCATGTTTAGAGCATATTTCGACCGATCGTTCCTATGGGGGCTATACGATATAGTAGTCCGATTTGGATCAAACTTGGTCAGTATATATATATATTAATGGCAGATGTGTTCTGTGTGAGTTTGATTAATATAGCTTAGTTAATGCAAAAGTTCTTATACTATTTCATATTTGGAGCGTATTTTTGACCGATCGGCCCTATGGGAGCTATACGATATAGTTGTCCGATTTGTATCAAACTTGGTCAGTACATCTACTTTCTAGACATTTACTACCCGTGTAAATTTGGTTCAGATAGCATAGCTAACAAATGTGAATATAGAAGTAGGCGTGTCAAAAAGCAAAAAAAAAACTTTTACTGCTTGGGTATTGTACCTTTCATTTGCGACCCCTATCATCTTTCTAGCTCTTATAGTCTCTGAGATCCTTTTGTTCACACAGACGGACAGACGGACATGGCTATATCGACTCGGCTATTGATGCTGATCAAGAATATATATATACTTTATGGGGTCTGCCACAACTCCTTCTGCCTGTTACGCACAATCCCAAAGTTGGATCATTTCGAAAATAATGAAGTTATTGTATTGTCCAGTAGCTTAAGCAAATCTCTTATATTTAAGCTACCGTTTCAGAATTTGCCAGTGCAGCTGTCGCGAGCGGCAGTTCAGTTCGTTGTTTGACACCGATATTCACCGCACGTCCGCAGCCAAGCCTTCCCGCGTAAATTGTACAGATTATGAGCTTGCAATTTGGTTTAGGTTAGGTTCGGTTAAATCACACGCCCTTCAAGAGAGCAGTGCTTAGGCCATTCGGCTGCCTTTAGTTGTCCGTTCGACGAGACTCTGTTACTTGTAATCTATCAGGATGCGAGCAGGCTTAGCAAAGGCAGCAGCTCTCCTGGCTCTCTTTTGGAGGCATCCTTGAGTGAGTGTAGTAGTAGCGCTGTTGGACACTTTCGCCTAGTGTGAGCTAAAGCAGGACAGTGGCGTAGAAGATGTTGTAGGGTTTCGTTGGTATCTGGCTCCTTCGGAAGGTGCAGTATGTCTTGTATGAGGTGAGTGTTGTGCTGGCTGTACATTATTCTTGAGGTTTTGCTGGACGTAAGGCTATTAATGAATTCTTTTGTGATATTCTCCAGGTTACTTCGAAGTGATTTCAGTAAGATTGCACTATCCTCTTCCATGCGCGTAGGAAAATCGAGCCGACTTTGGATAGAGTGTGCGCCTTTCCATTGTCGGGAATGCCATGGTGGCTGGGAACCCAGTACATCTGCACTAACATGGTCGTGCATAGATCTTTTAATGCTTCCCTGCTTACCCTGACATTTTTGGAACTTAAAGTTGACGATTTTTTTTTTTTTTTGGGGTTTGTTTTTTTTTTGATATTTTGTTTTTTTTTTTTTTTTTTTTTTTAAAATTATGAGTCTTCCCAAAAAAAAAAAAAAAATTTAATTTTTTTATTTAAAAAAAGGGGGGGGGGGGAGAGAACACAAGGTAAAAACTACTGACTGCGTCCAACTTGGTGGGCGCCAGTGTGATCCTTGTCCCTTCACTCTTCAAGTCGACACACTACCTCCACGTGGTTCCCCCTGGATTGTAACTCAGCACCCGCTGAGTTATAAACCAAAGTGCGCGGCGGGATCCTAATCCTTAAATTAGGTTTTGGCGTAGGACTTGATATCCACCCATGGAAAAACCAACATCAGTGAAGGATGCAAGAGGAGCCTCGGATAAGAACCCAAACAACGTTGACGACCATGGCAAACGTAAAAAGGACAATGATTTGAGAGTATGCACTTGGAATGTACGGACACTGTACAGACCCGGTGCTGCTCAACAACTAGCGGATACCCTCAATAAGTTGAAGGCTGACATCACGGCTCTTCAAGAAATGCGATGGATTGGACAGGGCTGCATGAGGAAGAAAGCCTGTGACATATACTACAGCTGTCATAATAGTAGACATGAGTTTGGTTGCGGTTTCGTCGTAGGATCCAGGCTACGGCACCGTGTCTCGCAGTTTACACCATATAGCGAGAGAATTGCGACGATCCGAATTGCTGCCAAATTCTTTAACATCAGCCTCATCTGTGCGCACGCCCCAACGGAGGACAAAGACGATGCTACCAAGGATGCTTTCTATACAGAGCTCGACCGAGCGTATAGCCGATGCCCGTCACATGACGTTAAAATTCTCCTGGGAGATTTTAATGCCAAAATCGGACGGGAGGGCATTTTTGGAGCAACCGTTGGGAAGTATAGCCTGCATGAGTCCACCTCGGTCAACGGGCTTAGGCTGATAGGATTTGCTGCTGCGCACAACATGACAGTTCGTAGTACTGGATTTCGTCATCTCGACATCCATAAGCATCCCCCCACCTAGCTGCAAGCAGGAGCCACTCGAGCGGTAGTAGACATTTATAGGTCGCGGAGACGAGATGAGAAGCGCCTTTTCAAGAGGAAGAAGCGGGAGATTGAAAGGCTTGAGTGTGAGAAGATGGAGAGTAGCAGATGCAGGAATGATGCCCGTGACTTTTACCGGAGAGTCAAACGTATGACTCAAGGGTATAAGCCTGGATCGCTTGCCTGCAGGAGTGATGACGGAAACCTCGTCACAGATGCGGAGATGGTACTGAGGTTATGGCGGGATCACTTTGAAAGTCTTTTGGCTGGAAACAGTGAAGGCGAACCTGACGAAGTTGATCCACTAACCCCAATCAGAGATGATGGTGTTAATGTTCCCATCCCTAGCCATACGGAGGTCGAAGTCGCAATGCGCCGACTTAAAAACAATAAAGCCGCAGGAGCTGATGGGCTACCGGCTGAATTGTTTAAGGCCGGAGGCGATGAGTTGGTAGGGTGCATGCACCAGCTCATCAGCAGCGTATGGCTATCGGAAAGCATGCCCGTTGATTGGAACCTCAGTATAATCTGCCCCATCCTGAAGAAGGGTGATGCTACACAGCGCACCAACTACCGTGGCATTAGCCTTCTTCCCGTCGCATACAAGGTTCTCACGAGCGTGTTGTGTGAGAGACTTAAGCCATGTGCTGAAGCATTGATCGGACCGTATCAATGCGGCTTTCGTCCTGGGAGGTCCACAGTCGACCAGATCTTCACACTACGCCAGATCTTGGAGAAAGCGCACGAGAACCAAATCGACACCTACCACCTGTTTGTCGATTTTAAAGCCGCCTTCGATAGCCCACAGCGAGATCGCCTGTACGCTACCATGTCTGAGCTTGGTATACCTGCAAAGCTAATACGGCTTTGCAGAATGACGTTGAGCAACACCATCAGCTCTGTCAAGGTAGGAAATGACCATTCCGAAACCTTCGTTACCAAGCGGGGTCTCAGACAGGGCGACTCGCTGTCATGTTTGCTCTTCAATCTACTGATGGAGAGTATAATAAGGAAAGCTGGAGTGCATCGGACGGGCACAATACTGGGAAACAAATGTGTCCAGCTCCTTGGTTACGCCGATGATATTGATATTATTGGTCGTACCAAGCGTGATGTTACTGCGGCTTTTGGAGCTATCGAAAAGGAATCAGCGAGAGTTGGACTTGCAGTGAACATGGGCAAAACGAAGTTTATGGTGTGCAGTAGCAGAGAGTCGCGGCGTCTTGACTCTCACCTTACTGCTGGCGACTATAACTTCGAGTCTGTCAAGGAATTTGTCTACTTGGGAACTGCAGTGACCAATAACAATGATGTCAGCCTGGAGATCATGCGGAGGATCACACTTGCCAACAGGTGCTACTTTGGGCTCAGTAGGCATTTTAATAATAGAGCCCTCTCTCGGAAGGCAAAGGTTGCACTATACAAAACGCTCATCACTCCAGTGTTGCTGTATGGTGCGGAAGCCTGGACAATGACGCAGTCAGATGCAGCTGCTCTTGGTGTCTTCGAGAGAAAGATTCTGCGCAAGATCTTCGGACCAATTTGCGTTGGCGGTATCTATCGCATCAGGTGGAACGATGAGCTGTACGAGTTATACGGGGATGTGGACATGGTCAAGCGAGTTAACATTCAGCGCCTTCGCTGGCTAGGCCACATTGTCCGTATGGAGGAAACAACTCCAGCTCGCTCTGTTTTTGATGCGGTAGTTCGCGGACAACGGAGAAGAGGAAGGCCACGCGCCCGTTGGAAGGACCAGATGGATGCCCTCCTAGCAGCACTTGGTGTTACCAACTGGCGAAGTTGCGCACAGGACAGAGAAGCGTGGAGGCAAATCATACATCGGGCTGAGCCTCATTAGGGGTGTTATGGCCAATTATTATTATTAAACAAGAAAGAAAGTCTACAGTCGAGCGAGCCGACTGTACAAGACCCGGTACTCATAGCTGTAAACATTTTACACACAAATATAGAAAAAGGGGTTGCAGAGTTATTTATACTTTAAAATATAAATTAAAAAAAAAAAAAAATTGTTTTAATTAAATTTTAAAAAAGTAAAAAAAAGTAACTCTAGCTGTAATGGAACCAGCGGGATCAGACTCAAGTAGAACAAATAAAAAAAAATATCTGTCCGTGCAGGGGACTGCACCGCAGACCTCACGTATCTTATACGCATGGCTTGTCACTTGGACCACACCACTGTTTACAATCGGGACGTCTTAAGTAGATAAACATTAATTGTACTCGTTCTACTAGCACGTGTAAATAAATTAAAATTTTTAACATTTTTGGGCAATTTCAATTATTTGGCCATATTCATATGTTGTAGTTGTCCGATTTACCAAATTTGGTGTGGATACTTTTTATAAGACGGACTTTCATTCAAAATTTGGTGGCTCTAGCTTTTGTTCATCCAAACAGCGGACAGAAAGACTGACAGACATCGCTATATCGACTCGGCTGTTGAGGCTGTTGAAGAATATATATACTTTATGGGGTCGGTCACGCCTCCTTCTGCCTGTTACACACATTTCGCTTCTGACAAACATTATAGATCCCTCTACTCCTTTATAGAGTACGTGGTCTAAAAATAACAAAAGATTAAAAAAAAGATTAAAATTAAATTTAAAAACAAAAAAAAGATTACTAATTGACATTAAGATTTAAATTTAAGTTTAATTAATTAACTAACTGGGAAAGTATTAGAAAAATTAAAAACATAAAGAAACGTTGGTCCAACAGTGTGGGAAAACACCAGAAAAACACTAACCAGACCAAACAAAAAAAAAAATAATAAAATCAAATGTTAGTAACGCGGTGATCAACGGTAAGGCACGCGGTAACGAAATACGCGAAAACGATATGCGACGTTAAGGCACATAAAAAAGTATACTAAAGGAATACTAAATACTACGATATAACAATAAAGGAAAGCAATTCTATGTATATTGATTAGATACGTAAGAGAGAAGTGACATTCTAAATGAAGACAAAGAAGTGGCTCCACACACTACATGAGAAAGACTATTACAGTTAGTACATAAGATACGAAATGGTAAGAGAGAAGTGACATTCTAAGTGAAGACAAAGAAGTGGCTCCACACACTCCATGAGAAAGACTATTACAGTTAGTACATAAGATACGAAATGGTTTATGTAAAGCATAATTCGTGGTACAGTGTTGAAGGGACAAAGGAAGAAAGTTTCTAGTATTCCGGATCGGAACCGCAAAACTAATTTGGCTAATAAGAAATAAGGAATCTATCTCACCATTAATTAGTTTGTGTAAGAAAACTACACCAAGCATGGTTCTGCGATCCGAAAGGGAAGGGAGGTTAATCAACAAAAGTCTACTACGATACGAAGGTAATCGAATAAAGGAATTCTAGTTAAGTCCCGTAAGGGCAAACAAAAGAATTTGTCTTTGTGCAGCTTCTAATCTGTCCTGATGAATCATGTATTGGGAAGACCATTCACACAATCCATATTCAAGAATAGGGCGTACAAGCAATGTATAAAGAGTTTTTGTTAGGTAGGGATCGTCATATTCCTTAGACCACCACTTCATGAAAACCAAGACACCAAAAGCTCGATTAGCAACAGAAGAGATGTGCTTACCAAACTTTAGTTTTGGATCGTAAAGGATACCCAAATCATTGACCGACAATATTCTCTGAAGAGGCTTACGGTATATTATTATAGGTAGGTATTCGCCTACTATAGTACATTACGTTACATTTACTAAAATTGAGGTGTAGTAAGTTACTTTACTTTACATGGCTTGAAGTGTGTCAAGATCACTTTGTAGACCGTGGCTCAGGCAAGAGTCAGTTCGTGACAAACAAAGTTTTAAATCATCGGCATACATCAGAACCCGGGAACTAGAAATCGCTGAAGGCAAATCATTAATGAATAGTGAAAAAAGTAACGGCCAAGATGGCATCTCTGAGGAACCCCCGAGGTAACACGCACGGGCTTGGATAATGTGCCATTAAAATGAATTTTTTGAGTTCTAGTACAAAAATAGTTCGCAGTTCAAAGAAATAATTTATCTGGAATCCAAGCAAATGAAGTATACGTATTAAAAGATCAAAAGCCTTGCTAAAATCAAACTATCCTAAAAAGAGAATACAAGACAACTGGAAGCTTTACAATATTGATAATTGAACGCAATATTAAGGTATGAGTGCAAGCGAGACAGAAACATACAAGCACATGTTCGCTGCCTGCGTGGCGGCAGCGCTGCCTGCAGACTGGCTGCGCCGAATACACACATACATACATATAATGTCAAACGTATGTTTATTCGCATACAATCAGATTTTTGTTTTGCTTAAATTGTTTTTGTTTCACAGTGTCTTAATAGAAGTACTGCACATTGTAATATCTCAATACCGATTTTAATTATTTAATCCGGATTAAAATGCAGAGAGTATTATACGGTCGGGCGTGCTCGACTGTACTTTTCTTTCTTGTTTTTTCGGTCGAATACCTATGAGAGTCATATTATTATCTACCTCTGCTATATCGTCTTTGAACTAACAACACTGGTAAAATTGGCCTTTTTCCGCTTAGGAGAATCATTCAAAAGGTTCATACTTTTGAAATTTTTTTCTAACAAGGGTAAACTATCAAACAGGTTCTTAAATCTGCCCAATAGTTCCCCAAAGCCTCTTTTTGTTTGCCTAATGAAGCGCATCATATCCCTGCAAGACTCACATGTCCATTTTATGCCCGAATTAGAGCTTATCAGGTTGATAAAACTGCCGTTAAGGCCAGCACATTTTTCGTATGATACATTATCACACAGCCAGCAGCAAACGAAACCCACTTTTACATTGTTTCGCACCTGGCAGTTTTTATACCCTTGCAGAGGGTATATTGTTTTTGTCACGAAGTTTGTAACGCATTGAAGGAGGCGTTTCCGACCATATAAAGTATATATTCTTGATCAGCATCAACAGCCGAGTCGATATAGCCATGTCCGTCTGTCCGTCTGTCTGTCCGTCTGTTTCTATGCGAACTAGTCTCTCAGTTTTAAAGCTATCTTATTGAAACTTGGTACAGATGTGTATTCTCTCTGCACGCAGATCATTTGTAAAAATCGGACAGATCGGACTACTATATCATATAGCTCCCATAGGAACAATCGGTCGAAATGCATGAAATGAAATGAAATGTATGAACATTTTCGGTGTCTATTGACCGATTTAAACCAAATTCACGCTATATGCATTTATAATCGTTCTTTGACTATTGACCAAGTTTCATCCAAATCGGCCCACTATATCATATAGCTTCCATAGGAACAATCGGTTGAAAATGCTTAGTATGAACATTTTCGGTGTCTATTGACCGATTTCAACGAAATTCACGGAGAATGTATTTCTCATTGTCCCCCATGTGTAGACCAAATTTCATCCAAATCGGACCACTGTATCATATAGCTTCCATAGGAACAATCGGTTGAAAATGCTATTGACCGATTTCAACGAAATTCACGGAGAATGTATTTCTCATTGTCCCCCATCTGTTGACCAAATTTCATCCAAATCGGACCACTATATCATATAGCTCCCATAGGAACAATCGGTTCAAATGCTTAGTATGAACATTTTCGGTGTCTATTGACCGATTTCAACGAAATTCACACAGAATGTATTTCTCATTGTTCCCCATCTGTTGACCAAATTTCAAATCGGACTACTATATCATATAACTAGCATAGAAATAATTGGTTAAAAAAACCAAATTAATGCAATATTCATGACTGCAAGGGTATTTAATCTTCCGGCGAGCCGAAGTAAACCGTTTTTTCTTGTTACTATAGCAGACATTCATAATGGCAAAATTTAAATTTAACAACAACGAATAGAAAAGACTATACTGCAAAAAAAAAAAAAAAAATAAAAATAAAAATATAACAAATTTGAAATTTGTATAGAGTGTTAAAAATAATGACGGATATACACAAGGGTTAAGTAAACAGACGCTTGAGCAGAAATAAAACGTACTTGCAAAAACAGAATTGTGTGCGCGGCAAACGAAAAATTTACCGTCGGAGATTAGGTAGCCAACACCAACAACACTTAGATTGCGGGCTAGCAGAGCGGTGAAGTAAAGAGCGGCTTACAAAGAGCAGAGAAAGATGACGCGAGAGAGTAAGAATCTATTTATAAATTGCGCTCGCTACTGAAATGATTAAAGCGGAGAGTAGCAAGCAAGCAAAAACTGCAAGTTACATAAACAAAGCTTCAAACAAAGCGGTGTATGACACAAAGTATTAATAATGATAAAATTAACTTGAATTGATTTGTAATATGAAATAAGCTATGAAAAGTGACTTTTAATCGAGGAAGAAAAAAAAAAACACGTCCGTTTGCAAAGCAAGTGCGAAGCGACTGTTTGTGACTTTAACAGCACTCCCAAACTTAAGTCAAACAGGTACCCCCGGAACGCAAGCTGGGTGGAGTTTTTTATGCAGGTTAACACTAGACTAGGGGCACCAGGTGAAATTGGGCCAGCATGCCACATAGAGTCATTGCTATCGTTCGTATGCAAGACACTCCGGGATCAAGCAGACCTTCCAATCAAAAAAGGAGATCAAGACCACACTGGTCGAGCTCCGAGCTCTCTACGCAAAAAAGATCCTGCAAAAAGGCATTCCTGGAGGAACTTCTGTTCCCAACTGGAATCGATTCCTCAAACAGCAAGACTAAGAAGGCAGCTACCCGAGCAACCGTCTGTTCAAAGTCAGCTGAGTCTTGATGGTGGAACCTGGACTGAAAGCAGTGAAGAAATTCTAAATGCTCTTATGACCGCCCACTTCCCAGAATCCGAAGAGCTACCGCTCGGGACGAAGCATCTGGATATTCCATGGGCGATTGACTCTTTCAAGAGTATAAAGAGCCCTGGTCTTGATGGTATTATTCCAGCTATGTAATCATTCCAAGGCGACTCAGGATATTTAGAGTATGTCTCAGTATTCCTACTGAATGGAGAACAGCGAGAGTAGCATTTCTACACAAATCTGGTAAATGTAGCCACAGCAGCCCGAAGGACTATAGGCCAGTAAGTCTGACATCCTTCCTGCTAAAAACTATGGAGAAGCTATTAGATCTCCATTTTCGAAGTATTGCAGCATCTTCCAAGCAGAAGTGTTGGCAATTTGTAAAACGGCGGAACTGGCAATGCATATGAATGCAATGTCAATATACTAGTAGATAGCCAAGCGGCAATAAAGTTCGTGATTTCGTCAACTCTTAGTTCCAGAACGTTCAGGGTGAGCAGCGAAGTATTAAATGATCTATGCATAACCAAGTCAGTGCACATCTACTGGTTTCCAAGCCAACAGGGCATAGAAGGCAATAAAGAGGCAGACACACGAGCCAAAGGTGGCGCCAATCTCCCAGCGTGCATGGAAGAAGACGTCACAATCTCACTGAGATCACTGCGAAGTGATGTGGAGAAGAGCACCAAAGAGTGTATAAATCGCACGTGGAGAAACACTACGTCCTGCAAAACCACAAAAAAAATGTGTAATGGACACAATACTAACCTCCGTCGGTACATACTGCGCCTTCCGCGTAAGAAATGCAGACTGTTGGTGGGTATACTCCGGGTCACTGCCTTGCAGCTGCGCATGCAATCAAGCTTGGCATAACTGACGATGCAAACTGCAGGAAACGCAAAGTACCGAACACTGTTGAAAGCCTCGAGTACCTCCTATGCCACTGCCCCGCCTTAGCCGGTACTAGGCTAAAAAGTCTAGAAGCGCCACTACTGCACTCATTCTAGGATGCCTCTAAAAGAGTGCCCGGAGCGCTGCTGTCCTTTGCCAAGCATGCTCGCATCCTGTTAGACTACAAGTAACAGATCCTCCACGCACGGACTACTAAGGGCGATCAAATGGCCTATGCACTGCTTTCTTGAAGGGCGTCCGGCTAAACCTAGCCTGTACTAATTATCAATATTGTAACGCTTCTAGTTTTCTTGTTTATAGGCCGACTTCAATGCACCTTTCAGAATAGTTTGGTATAGAAAGTCTCCACACTGTACTATATGAAAAAATGCCTTAAAAACGGAACGAAAGTCGGACATTATTTTTATTAATTTCGGGAAAAGGAGGCTTGGCATTTCAATATTTTAAATGTCAATGCATTAACGCTGTCGCTAGGAACATCCATACCAAAATTGATCCTAGATGCAATAGTTACTGAGATATTCGCCGAAAACACCGAATTTTTTCGAGGTGCGTCTAGTTTTTTGCTCATTGTGGACGAATGTGGCGGGGCATCGAAAAAAAAAGATTCTTGTATTGACTGACTAAATATGTAATCGATTGACACCAAGGTCAAACTTGTAGCTCTTACCATCTCTGAAATCTATTTGTTCACACGGACAGACAGACGGACACGGCTATATCGACTCGGCTTGTGATGCTGATCAATAATATTTCTGGGGTCTGCCACGCCTCCTTCTGCCTGTTACATATTTACTTTTGCACAAACCCAATATACTCTTGCAGAGAGTATTGAAATGGAAACATTGAAAATATTAGTCTTTATAGCAATAAATTCTTTTTTGTTGAAATATTAAGATTAACTACTTCAGAGGAAAGATTAGCCACCACGACGAGAAGTACGATCCGTCCTAAAAAGTGAAAAGTTATCGCAGAATATCTCTGTATTAAGAATGTCAGGCCTTAACCACGTTTCAGTAAAGGCAATGACATGTAAAGGAAACGAAACACTAGATAAGTAAAGGTTGCTAAGTTTGGTACTAAGACCTCATACATGCTAATACGCAAGCGGGAAAAAGAGTTTAGTTTTTTTTTGTTATTGGTAGCTAATTGGTTAGATGAAGATAGTGAAAGTAGAGCAATCGGAGTCCGATTAATTTTTTTTTAGCAGTATGTTCTTCCACAACTAAGTGGACCGGCCACACCTCTATACAGCATATTTTGTTAAATTGTTTGGCCGGAACACTTATTTAAATGAAAAAATTTCCCGAGCATACCAAAATTTGAATTTTTCTTGCGTAATTTTTGCATTGGTTCGCACCTGGCAGTTTTCGATGTAGCAGATATACATAATGGTACAAAATATAAATTTTAGCAACAACAAATCGAAAAGATTATTGTTAGCTGACACATCAGCAACTGCGTAACAGTAGATCACCGGCCAGGAGTATGTCAAGTGGCCACACCGGCCGGGAGCATGTTTAATGGCCACGCCGGCTTCTTTGTAACGAGAGATACGCAGACCGTTTGAGGGAAACCTAAACTGAGATCAACACCATCGGCTCGCACCCGTCGTGACCCTTCTTCTATTTGTAGATTTACCAGTGCGCAGACATAGTGTTACCATGTGGTGTACACTGATGAAGGCGCTCTTGTATCCTTAAGTAAATCGTTACCACATGTTTTTTAGCTCTAAGATACTCACTCTATGAAACTATTGATCCTTAGACTGTAGGCAAAACTGTATATAAGCCCATACATTACTCCAATAAAATTAGTACTCAAGAAACATTCTTAGCGTGCAATGCACTCTCTGAACATTCTTATACTTATCCAAATAACTGACTCAAAGTGCTAGGTATTTGAAAAACCCTTTGGTTTTACTCAAAGTGTAAGAACGGAAAACTCACTGACAAGTGAACATTTGGTGACCCCGACTATTTAGATACCCAGCCAAATCTGATTTCCCCCACTAGTGGTTAGAGTCATACAAGACTGATACGGACACTAACTTAGGTCAAATCTAAATCCCCCACCAGTGGTAAGAGTCAGAAGAGACAAGGACGAATTGACAACTACGAATTTAGTTAGACAAAATTTGGATCTGACAAATTCTACATCAGCCATCACTGGCAACTCATCAGAAACAATCTACGAGATTATTGAAGTAATTTCAAAGATCTGTATAATTGTAATTTGCGCTAATCCTTAAGAAACGTGTAACACTGGGAAACAACTTAAGATTACAAATTTCGACTGGATTTAGGAATTACCACATTTTGGATTCCAAATATTTTGGTTAAATTGTTTAACCACCTCATCCTCAATCGGTTAGTTTGGATCAAGGGTATGAGTAGAGGCATATATAGCTACACGCAACGGGTCCAACGGGTCTATACACTAAGACAGCGATCTTTTTACATCATGACTACCAACTCAAGTTTGGAAACGATCATTGACAATCAAGCCAAAATAGGCGAGCAGATACAGGCGTTCATTAGAGCTTCAACCGATCAAGGGAATCTTAGCTTTTCTGGAGCAGCGATTTCTAGCTTTGGAAGCTATTGGAGGCAAAACATCACCCGCAAAGGAGAAACATAGAACTTTCGCACAATCATCAACAAACAGAACACTAACATGTCCGTTCTGCCAGCAAGGTGGCTATAAGTTATATGCCTGTGAAAAGTTCAAATCACAAAAGGTCAACAAAAGATTGCAATAGGTACAGAATAAGATAATCTGTATGAATTGTTTCGCCAATGACCACTCGGCTAAGTACTGTAAAAGAAGTTGTTGTCTCAATTGCGATAAAAAAAACATCACACATAAAGGGATCCCAGTTGAAATTGCCCAAAAATATATGTTTGGCAGATCAAAATTTCAACAAACCAGGCAAAATTGACATCCTCGTCGGTGCGGAACATTACTACTCCCTATTAAAGCCAGAAGCGCAAAGGAATAAGACGGAACTGCCGGTAATGCACAGCACTAAACTTGGATGGGTTATAGCAGGAAAAATCAAGTCATCATCTTTTAGTTCATCCACCTACGCCGTTGCAACGTCAGAGGAAACACTGTACAAGGCCATCGAAAGACTCTGGCAATTGGATGAAGTCAAGCTATGTAAACCAGCGCAATCCCCGGAGCAGGAGAGATGGGAGAAAGATTTTTTTTCAAAACGTTAAAAGAGCAGAAGACAATCGATTCATCGTAAGAATCCATGCGGAAACCTTGGAAAGGGATTTTACGTAGATGACTGTTTGACTTGTGCTGATTTCTTGCCAGACGTCATACAAATGCAACAGAAGCTCGGTACATTACTCAAATCAGCAGGCTTAAAACTTCGGAAGTTATGTGCTAACAACACCAAAATAATGCAAACAATTCCCCGCGAAGATATCATATCAAGCTATGATTTGACGGATGCGGTGGGGAAATGTAGTATAAAAACCCCAGGCATCGTCGAGAAGCGGAAAGGCACCAAAAATAATAACAAGGAATGTAACGAAATGCATTGTAGCTTCAGAAAGTGTGCAGGTCTTCGATCTGCTAGGATTATTCGCTCCCATAACCTTGAGATCGAAGATATTTATGCAAGGACTATGGAAGGAAGCGATAGGATGGGATGATATACTTCCATCTCAGTTACAACGGGAATGGCAAATATACAAGGAGAATTTTAACTCCTCAATGAAATAAAGATCCCCAAAAACGTATATAATCACCAGGTTCCTTTATCAAAGGAATTCCATACGTTTGTGGATGCATCCGAGAAGGCTTATGGAGCAGCCGTACATGTGCGAGCAGTACACAGAAATAAACGTGTGACTGTCCAACTAATATGTGCTAAATCAAAAATAACTCCCATTAAGCTTTCTACAATTCCACGATTGCACATATGCGCAGCCTTAGTTGGAGCTGAGCTTGCGGAAAAAGTGGAGATTGAACTCAATCTAGATGTTGCAACACCAATGTACTATTCGACAATGGAGACAAGTGCCAAGTTCTCAAAATCACGCTGAAGTTCTATCACGAGGAATATCGGCAAACTAATTACGGACCCATTCACTGTGCTTTTACGGTCAAATATTTTTATCCGGGTCATCATCCCAATGGTCAACACAAACTGCTTCGACTCCGTTGTCTACCTTGGAATCAAATTTGGAAAGAAAGCAGAAATTGACTGTTTCAAGTACATCCATTGCCATAGGACTGGAATTGTAAAACATGAAGCACAGCAACTCATTTAGCAAGCTTCAACGTATCATTGCATATAAATATGCGTAGTTTCTGGCATGTAAAAAACTTAATAGCAACGACGCAGCTTAACTTGCAGGAACTGGAAGAGGCGCTCATGTGTATTCTGCGAAATGTACAACAAAATGCATTTCCAGAATATTATGACATGGTCAAAAAAGAAACTGTCGTCAAGGCCTGCCCATTCGTGAGTCTACACCCCTTGGAGTTGAAGGGCGCTTGGATAATTCTCGACCTCCTGAGGCAGCAAAGCACCAAATTTTGCTCCCATACAACGACCCAATTGTGAAAATGATTGTCCAAGAAATTCACGAACAGAACATACACTGCGCTCCTTTGGAACTTAGATCAACAACAAAATTATTGGACCTTAAATGGCACATCCCTTCCACGGAGCATTGTGAGGAATTGTGTTCGGTGCCGAAGGTTCCAACCCTCCGGTTTACAATAAAAGATGGGAGTCCTACCCTCAGCCAGAATAACTCCATCAAAACCATTCTCACACAGCGGAGTAGATTACTGCGAACCATAAGGTCAGAGGAAAAAAAACTTGATAAGGCAGTTATAGCCGTATTTGTCTGTTTCGCCTCCGAGGCAGTACATCTAGAGTTGGTTCATGATTTGACAATAGCTGCATTTATACGTGCACTTAAGCGCTTTTTGGCTCGCCGAGAATGGATCGATACCATATATTGTGACAACGAAACAAACTTCGGGGGAGCTTGCAATCAGTTGAAGGAACTCAATAAAGTAATCTTATCCAGAAAGGTTAAGGATGAGATCACTTATAGCTGCAATAAATTGAAAGTCAATTTCAGTTTTGTTCCACCAAGCGCTCCTCATTTCGGAGGCTTATGGGAAGCAGCAGTCAAATCAGCAAAGAGCATTTTACAAAGAAATGTGAAAACAGCATCACTCATGTTCGAAGAATTGAACTCTTCCGCGAAAGTGGAAGCCATATTGAGTTCAAGGCCACTAACACTACATTCATCGAATCCCAACAATCTAAAGGCGATCACACCGGGAGACATTCTAATGGGTGAGCCTTTAGTAAGCCAAGTACACTGTGAACAAAAAATACCACAATTCGTCAACAGTGGAACCATTCGTCAAAACTCCGACACAGTTTTTGGATCCGATGGTCATCAGAATATCTAAGTGGACTACAAAGGCGACATAAATGGCATTTTCCCCTGTCCAATGTCAAGGAAGGAACACTGGTACCAATCAAGGAAGATAACGTTCCAAGTATGCAATGGACCATAGGTAAGATCATCAAGGTATACCATGGACCAGATAACCTAGTGAGATGCGCAGACGTTAAAACTCAAAGAGGTATCATACAAAGAAAAATACTCACATGGTGCCAACTGCTACCACAAGACGAGATCACAGCGGAGTTACCTCAAAAACGGGCATCACAACCAGAAGAAGACTCCACTCCCATCAAGGATACTGTCTCTAAAAAGAATGTAGACATCCGGACTACCATCACTAGTCACAATGATAATGCTGATACCGTTAGCACTTGCGAAATCAGTAAATATTACGCAATTTGGAACAAAACTTGGGATATACTTTGAAAGGATAGAAACGAGTCGCTTTACCATATCCGAATGGGAAATTATTGCATACTATGGTCTGCCATCATATTGAAAAGACATGAAACAACAATTGAAAGAGTGGGTGAACTGTGCTCAAAATTACAAGCCAGTTCGGCCTGTAAATCAATGTATCAGCACTTCAAACACATCGAAGAAGAGCTCAAGATGGAAAGCGGATTGCTTAAGCCCACCAGAAATCGACGATCGCCATTGGACATCATTGGAAATATTGCGAGTAGCCTATTTGGAGTCCTTGATTCAAGTTACGCAATGAAAATGGCTCAAATAATATAGAAGGTAAAGGCGAACAAGAATTACCTTGTTCCCATTCTAGCTGAGAGCAGTAATGGCATGAAATTAATAAAAATCGATCGAGCAGTGATTGGAGTAATTAGTCATCGAGATCAATTCGTTTGACTTTCACGCGAAGATTGGGCAAGATGTTTTTTTATTTTAACATTAATGAATACATTTGTCACAACAAGAAAGCAGTATTTTCCATGAATCAAAGCTGTGAGTTTCTACTATTCGACGACAAAACATCACCATTATGTCAAGTGACATATACAAACCAAACATTTTTATGGTTAAACATGGCATCTCACAATCAATGGATTTTTGCCACCCCAAACAACGAGGGACTTATCAGCTATCTGCAAAAATCAGCCTGAGTTGATCAGCTTGCAAGGATCTGGTCTTTTGACTGCAGACTCTGATTGCATTATACTTCACTTAGTCATTAGCATCGTTACGCATAGTCTAACCACCAGTTCAACGAAAAACGCTTACATATGATTTGGGAACTTTCACATCAATAATATAACTCAGCCCACAGCTCAAACCAAAATGGACAAAACAAGCACGACTCCAGTCAGAGCTGACGCCGGCGGAAAACATGAAATTACCGTTCGACATTTCACAAACTTCACAATCAACAGAAGGAGATGTCATTACCAGAGATTCGATCGCCCCAACTAATGGTGCAGCCAACTCAATCATCAGCCAAGTGTCCAGTTTTAATCTCTAACCTCGACAAAACTTACTCAATTAATTGTTGAACAGCTGTTCAACGGCCGGGAGTATGTTAGTTGACACATCAGCCACTGCGTAACAGCAGATCACCGGCCAGGAGTATGTCAAGTGGCCACACCGGCCGGGAGCATAATAAGTGGCCACACCGGGCTCTTTGTAACGAGAGGTACGCAGACCGCTGGAGGGAAACCTTAACTGAGATCAACACCACCTGGATCTTTTAAACTGAAAAAGCTACAAGCACCAAATTTAGAATGAAAGTCCGCTGTTAGGCAGGTCAGGTTTATTTCAAATTGTTGCCACGCCCCTTACTGCCACCGCAATAAGCAAAAAACCAGAAACACCTCGGAAAAATGTATGTTTTAGGCGAATATCTCAGTATGACACTTAGGAACTATGACACTTAGGAAAACCAATTTCGGTATGCAGGTTCCCAAAAACAGCCTTAATGCAATGTCACTCAAAATTTTGAGCTGCCAAGCCCCCTTTTTTCATATCAGCTAAAAAACTTTTAAACTTCAACCAGGATTTAAAGCATTTAATCAAATAGTACAGTGTTGTTATTAAACGTTCGTTTAAAGGAACATCATATTAAACTATCCTGAACGCGGCATTAAAATCCGTCTATTAACAAGAAAGTTATCACGTTACAAAGTTTATGTAATTAAGCTGCAATATAACCATCTGCGAAAGAGCGAGACAGCAACATACAAGCAATTGTTTTCGCAGCCGGTGCGACGTCAGTGCTAGGAACACATACATAAATATATGTGCGCATACACACAATTTCAAACGAGTGTGTACTTGTATGTATTACATGTCAATGCGAATAATCGGACGATGCTTGAAAGTGGCGCGTGGTGCAAATGGTAGAGTTGCGGCGCCTTGTGGAATCTTTGTCTGAGAGGCCTAGGTTCGAATGCTGACAATGATTTAATAATTAATAATTCATTAATTTAACTTTTTTTATATCAATTAAAAAATAAATATACATCTTAGTTTTTAAATTTCGTTAAAAATTTTTAATTCAAATTAAATACAAATGCGCATTACTATGGGATTATGGGGTATTTACATTCGGCTCAATCGACTTTAGCCTTTCTTAATTGTTCTATTTGTAGATTTACCCATGCGCAGACATCGTGTTACCA
The DNA here is from genome assembly GCA_018152125.1 of Drosophila dunni. Classification (NCBI taxonomy): domain Eukaryota; kingdom Metazoa; phylum Arthropoda; class Insecta; order Diptera; family Drosophilidae; genus Drosophila; species Drosophila dunni. The sequence continues at coordinate 4,597 of JAECXC010001386.1, read as the reverse complement.
TCGAGTGTGTACTGATGTGGGCGCAGTTGTATCCTTAAGTAAATCGTTACCACATGTCTATTAGCTTTAAGTTACTCACTCTATGAATATATTGATCCTTAGACTGTAGGCAAAACTGTATATAAACCCATACATTTGTCCAATACAATCAGTACTCAAGAAACATTCTTAACGTGCAATACATTCTCTGAACATTCTGATACTCATCCAAATAACTGGCTCAAAGTACTAGGTGTTTGAAAACCCCTCTCGTCTTACTCAAAGTGTAAGAACGGAAAACTCACTGACAAGTGAACAATTATAATGCGAAAAAAAAAAATTTAACAAATTTGAAATTTGTATAGAGTGTTAAAAAGAATGACGGATTTACACAAGGGTTAAGTAGACAGATGCTTACTTACAAAAACAAAATTGTTTGCGCGGCAAACGAAAAATTCACCAACGGAGATTAGGTAGCCAACACCAACATCGCGGGATAGCAGAGGGGTGAGTCAAAGCGCGGCTTACAGAGAGCAGAGAGAAATGATGCGAGAGAGTAAGAATCTATTTATAGATTGCGCTCACAACTGAAACGATTTAAGCGGAGAGTAGGAAGCAAGCAAAAACTGCAAGTTACAAAAACAAAGCTTGTTTGGAGTCTCCAAATTGGAGACGACAAAGCAAGTGCACAAATAAACAAACAACTTTCTTTGACTAAACTTTGTTTTGGTAAATAGTGTAAGAAAATTATAGAATTTGTTAGTATATTTTAAACCTTGCGTTTACTCAGCCGTTGTATGACACAAAGTATTAATACTGTTGTAGTTAACTTGAATTGATTTAAAATATGAAAAAAGCGACGAAAAGTGACTTTTAAATGTGGAAGAAAAAAACACGTCCAAGCGAATTGTATGATGCATACTTCTGTGTCCATATACGCTTCCAGTTTCGCCGATTTTCTGATCGGCACTTCTGCTTGGAAGATGCTGTAGTGGTTCGGTAGTTTGTAGGATCTTCTGGTGAGCAAGTTGTCCTACGCCTCCAGTCATTTTGGAGCCATCCGTGTATATGTTCACATGGATGGTACGCTGTCGCTGGCAGATAGTCCAGTCATTGGGTCCCAACTGCTCTGACAACTAGACAATCTTGGCAAGAAGGTAGTAAGTGTGCCGGGCATGTTCTTCTCTATTTCGCTGTGCCAATAGCCTTGCAGCGTCTGACTTTCAAGTGCCGCGAGGCGTTGGGCTGATTTCTCTGCCATAAGTCGAGCTTGTACTTGCAGGGGAGGTGCCCCTGGTAGTGTCTGCAGAGCTTTTGTCTATGTACGTATTCCATGCGGGCTAAGTAGGTTTTCTTTTCCATTCCTTGACACTAGACTAGAGATCAACAGAGCAGATTTGGACGCACAAAGATTTTGCATAAGGCGGGGTAGAAGACCGCTTGTGCAGCTGAGCGTCTTTTAAGGGCCTCCCTATCAACTCGTCTACCACTAAGTTCCACAGTAGAGGAGACAGGACACCGCCTTGCGGGGTGCCCCTAGTTACGTTTTAGATCACAGTGGCTGCTCCCCACTCTGACTGAACTCTCCTGCAGCTCAGGAAATTGTGTATCCAGTGTGTAATAGTTGGGTGGGAATTTATCGACACTAGCCGCTCAATGTTATCTGCAGTGCTCACATTGTTAAATGCTCCCGATATGACTACAAAAACTTCTAGTGCATACTCCTGATGGTAAAAAGCCTTCGGTTGAAATTACTAGCGTCCGTAAGCTTTACAGATTCTGGGAAGTGGGCGGTCATAAAATCCCCCAGAGTTTCCTCAATGCTCTCAGTCCAGGCTCCACTGTCGAATTTTAGGTGACTTTGACCAGAAGGTTGCTTGGATAGCAGCCTTCTTAGTCATCTTAGTTTCCGGCATCGATGCCAATTGGGTTCAAAAGTTCGTCCAGGAATATCTTTTAGCCCTTCAGATACTGTGCTTGTAGACTTTGAGTTGTAGTCATCGTATACTAGTACCTCCTCGGAATGCGTAGCCAGTCTGCCAGATGACTGTATGTCGCATGCTGACCCAATTTCACCTGAAGCCCCTAGTCAAGTGTTCTCCTGCCTATAGAACTCTTCCTAGTTTGTGTTTTCAGCGGTTCCTGTTTGAGTTTAGCTCGAGAATGCTATTCAAGTCACATTCGAACCATAAAACCCTGTCTGAGGAAGAGGGTGCTTCCAGGGAGCTGCAGTTTATGGTAATCGCGTCTGACACGAGTGTGAGATCAAGAGCATTGGAGGAGGTGAGGCCTACTTATGTATATATGCTTCTCCTCAATGTTTGCTATGCTTAGTTTTGAGTTAAGTATGAATTCAATAAAAAAAAACTCAACTCTGGTATCGGGTGACTCCCATACGCTATGGTGATCGTTGGCATCTGTTCCGACTATGTGTGACGTGTTCGCATCCGTTTTTGGTTTTGAAGGGATACTATCCCTATCTACCACCTACAGTTTGGCCCCACCCACATCTTACCCATCGTGAAGACCTTTTGCTTCAGCCAGCTGAGCTTCGGGTCATGCTTGCATTTGAGAATTTTGGCCTCATTGAGCCACCTAGTACCGTCAAATGTAGGCATTGGGGCCTCCGGTTCATCCTCCATTGTCGTCATGAGCAGGCCGACGAGCAGTCCGTGGATGGCATTCCACCTTTCCTCCGTGATTCTGCCACTATCGTCGCTTCTTTCGATGAGGGCCACAATGAGGTGCGACTTTGTGATCACGCTACCGTTTGCTTACCGGAGCCTCCTTAGCTCCAGCGCTCTCGGTCGAGCGCCATCATCTCCTCCACCTTATTCGCTTAGTCATCCAACGATGCTTTATCTGCGGCATCATTTCGAAGTGACGGCGGCTCTCCTCTATCCGTTGCGTCGCCCAGGTCAGTTTTGCCGTGGGAGACCACTTACAGGGAAGCCGAGAAGGGTCTCCTCTTCGGTCATCGTTACCGACACCACACTTTCAAGGTCCGTTCAGCGATCGTTCGTTGGTGGAAGTAGCTGTACCACAGACTTGGCCTGCTCCCGCCACTGGCGACACGCTGATAGGATTTCTCCTCACCGTGCCCGCCGGTGGTAGCGGTCCCGGCCCCGGCTGACATCGTTTGCGAACTTTCCATACATCATCAAACCCAGTCGATTTGTCGTCAAGAGGGTGTGGCGTTCAGAAAACTCGGTACTCATTTCCTTAGCTAGCTTAGCAGGATTGCAATCGCTACTCTACGTATTCGAAAGTCGGACGATGTCGGAAGACGAATCTCGTTAATTCAGTTAGGTGCAGATTTGTGTGGTACCACAAATATGTTGATGAAGATAAGAGATATTGCGATATTCGTGTGTTTTGCGTCAAAGGCTGTTCATATTGAACTTACAGCAAGATCGACTAACCCTCTCATTTTCACAGTAAAGAACTTATTCGGTCGAAGTGGCATGCCAGTCCGGCGAGACTTGTTCGTGAGGAACCTGGTGAGGGAGTGCCAGAATGCACTCTACCGGCAGCAGAGCAACCTTCAGTTCGCAGCGGAACGAAAGATGGAGTCGAGGCGGATCCGTCCGAGCGCGCCTTTCTTAGGAGGACTGGTCTTGCTGCAGATCAGCAGCGCGTCGCTTGCAAAGGTAGAACTGTGACGACACCTGACCAGCGTGGTGGCCATCCTCCACCAAATCAGCCGTTAGTTCGTTAATTTGTTTCGCTGTACCCACACACACTCTGCCAAGCCTTTCCGTGATTGCATGACTAACAAATAAATTGTTACGCTTATGAACTTGCAATTTATTTTTAATTAAAATAGTTTCTCGATTTTTCATTGGTGCCCGAGCAGGGATTTTCAATCGCGTTCGTTGGTCTATAAGACATTTCAAGGCTTGGTGTGCGGTGTACATCGGTGTCGGTAAATTTGCTGTTGGATCTTGGAGCTGTTGTTCTTAGTGGAAATCTGGAATTAAGCAGACATATTGGAGATAATGCCAGCCCATGAGCAACTTTTCTCTTGATCAGGCAAAAGTGCCCAAACGAGTCAGTGCATTGAAGAATATAGATAATGCATATGAACTTGCATAGACAAGTTCTGTTCATTTGTTGCATATTAGAGACTTTTCGTTTCGGCACTGATATATTTGTGATTAAGTGAAAAGCAATTTGAAGCAAAATATACAAATCAAATTAAATAAATATACATAAATAAAGCCAAACACCTAATACCTTGAGCAAATAAATATACTTACATAAACATATTCATTTGGCGTTCCTTTTTAATTTCGTTTTTCGCCAAGATCAACATATGTTTGGAATATTAACTTGCGACAGCTAACTTGTACCTTGTAAGTGCTAGTAAGCATACAAACGTATGCTGATTAACTGCAAACCTTTTTGTTGTTCTTGGTAGATCGCATCGTTTATCTATCTGCGCAAGCGCTGTTGTTTTTTTCACAGTGTGCAGTCAAATAAGCCGAATATGTTTAATCAGCTTGCGCTGGTGTGTTTGCGTATATTGTCATTTTACTTTTGTTGATAACGTGGCAGACCCCATAAAGTATATATATTATTGGTCAGCATCAATGCCGCGGATATCAAAGCTATGCAT